>CAWUDS030003304.1:0-254070 GCA_963859935.3 Lathyrus sativus
TTTCCACTTTGAACTTTTGTTGTAGCTTTTATAGTGAAATTGGGGAGTTTTTCAACTTTGAAATTTTGTTATGAATTTTTGAGTGAAATTGATGATTTTTTAAACTTTGAACTCTTGTAATGGTCTTTATTGTCAAATTGTTGAGTTGTTAAACTTGAAATTTTTATTTTAGTATTATAGTGAAACTGTTGATTTTATTACTTGGAAATTTTGTTATGGCTTTTATAGGGAAATCGGTGAGTTTTTTAAGTTTGGACTTTTTTTTTGTTTATAGAGTGAAATCATGAGTTTTTTCACTTTGAACTTTTGTTATGGTGTTTTAAGTAAAATTGGTGAGTTTTTTTCAATTGGAATTTTCGTCGTGGTCTTTATAGTGAAATTTGGGAGTTTTCTCATTTTGAACTTTTGTTATAGATTTTAGAGTGAAATTGGTATGTTTTTTTTTTAATTCTGAACTTGTGTTATGGTGTATTAGTAAAATTGGTGGAGTTTTTTGACTTGGAAACTTTGTAATGGTCTTCATAGTGAAATTGGTGAGTTTTTCACTTTGAACTTTTATTGTGGTTTTAAAGTGAAATTGGGGAGTTTTTCAACTTTGAACTTTTGTTATGAATTTTTGAGTGAAATTGATGAGTTTTTTTTTTAGATATGAACTCTTGTAATTGTCTTATTGTGAATTGTTGATTTTTTAAACTTGAAACTTTTATTTTGGTTTTTATAGTGAATTTGTTGATTTTATGACTTTGGAATTTTTGTTATGGTTTATTGAGAAAAAATCGGTGGTTTTTTTTTTACTTTGGACTCTTTTTTGTTTATAGAGTGAAATCGGGTGAGTTTTTTCACTTTGAACTTTAGTTATGTGTTTTAAGTGAAATTGGTGTGTTTTTTTCAATTGGAACTTTTGTTATGGTCTTTACATTTAAATTGGGAGTTTTCTCATTTTGAACTTTTGTTATAGTGTTTAGAGTGAAAATGGAAGGTTTTTTTTTAATTTGAACTTTTGTTATGGTGTTTAGAGTGAAATCGGTGAGTTTTTTGACATGAAATTTTTAATGGTCTTTATAGTGAAATTGGTGACTTTTCCACTTTGAACTTTTGTTGTGGGTTTTATAGTGAAATTGGGAAGTTTTTCAACTTTGAAATTTTGTTATGAATTTTTGAGTGAAATTGATGATTTTTAAACTTTGAACTCTTGTAATGGTCTTTATTGTCAAATTGTTGAGTTGTTAAACTTGAAAATTTTATTTTAGTATTTATAGTGAAACTGTTGATTTTATTACTTGAAATTTTGTTATGGCTTTTATAGTGAAATCGATGAGTTATTAAGTTTGGACTTTTTTTTGTTTATAGAGTGAAATCATGAGTTTTTTCACTTTGAACTTTTGTTATGGTGTTTTAAGTAAAATTGGTGAGTTTTTTTCAATTGGAATTTTCGTCGTGGTCTTTATAGTGACACTTGGGGAGTTTTCTCATTTTGAACTTTTGTTATAGTTTTTAGAGTGAAATTGGTACCTTTTTTTAATTTTGAACTTTTGTTATGGTGTATTAGTAAAATTGGTGAGTTTTTTGACTTGGAAACTTTGTAATGGTCTTCATAGTGAAATTGGTGAGTTTTTTTCACTTTGAACTTTTATTGTGGTTTTAAAGTGAAATTGGGGAGTTTTCAACTTTGAACTTTTGTTATGAATTTTTGAGTGAAATTGATGAGTTTTTTTTTAAATATGAAACTCTTGTAATGGTCTTTATTGTGAAATTGTTGAGTTTTTAAACTTGGAAGTTTTATTTTGGTTTTTATAGTGAATTTGTTGATTTTATGACTTTGGAATTTTTGTTATGGTTTATTGAGAGAAATCGGTGAGTTTTTTTTACTTTGGACTTTTTTTGTTTATAGAGTGAAATCGGTGAGTTTTTTCACTTTGAACTTTAGTTATGGTGTTTTAAGTGAAATTGGTGTGTTTTTTTCAATTGGAACTTTTGTTATGGTCTTTACATTTAAATTAGGGAGTTTTCTCATTTTGAAGTTTTGTTATAGTGTTTAGAGTGAAAATGGTATGTTTTTTTAATTTTGAACTTTTGTTATGGTGTTTAGAGTGAAATCGGTGAGTTTTTTGACATGGAAATTTTTTAATGGTCTTTATAGTGATATTGGTGACTTTTCCAACTTTTGAAACTTTTGTTGTGGGTTTTATAGTGAAATTGGGGAGTTTTTCAACTTTGAAATTTTGTTATGAATTTTTGAGTGAAATTGATGATTTTTTTAACTTTGAACTCTTGTAATGGTCTTTATTGTCAAATTGTTGAGTTGTTAAACTTGAAAATTTTATTTTAGTATTTATAGTGAAACTGTTGATTTTATTACTTGGAAATTTTGTTATGGCTTTTATAGTGAAATCAGTGAGTTTTTTAAGTTTGGACTTTTTTTTGTTTATAGAGTGAAATCTTGAGTTTTTTCACTTTGAACTTTTGTTATGGTGTTTTAAGTAAAACTGGTGAGTTTTTTTCAATTGGAATTTTCCTCGTGGTCTTTATAGTGAAATTGGGGAGTTTTCTCATTTTGAACTTTTGTTATAGTTTTTAGAGTGAAATTGGTATGTTTTTTTTTAATTTTGAACTTTTGTTATGGTGTATTAGTAAAATTGGTGAGTTTTTTGACTTGGAAACTTTGTAATGGTCTTCATAGTGAAATTGGTGAGTTTTTTCACTTTGAACTTTTATTGTGGTTTTAAAGTGAAATTGGGGAGTTTTTCAACTTTGAACTTTTGTTATGAATTTTTGAGTGAAATTGATGAGTTTTTTTAAATATGAACTCTTGTAATGGTCTTTATTGTGAAATTGTTGAGTTTTTAAACTTGAAACTTTTATTTTGGTTTTTTATAGTGAATTTGTTGATTTTATGACTTTGGAATTTTGTTATGGTTTATTGAGAGAAATCGGTGAGTTTTTTTTTTACTTTGGACTTCTTTTTGTTTATAGAGTGAAATCGGTGAGTTTTTTCACTTTGAACTTTAGTTGTGGTGTTTTAAGTGAAATTGGTGTGTTTTTTTCAATTGGAACTTTTGTTATGGTCTTTACATTTAAATTGGGGAGTTTTCTCATTTTGAACTTTTGTTATAGTGTTTAGAGTGAAAATGGTATGACTTTTGTTATGGTGTTTAGAGTGAAATCGGTGAGTTTTTTGACATGGAAATTTTTTAATGGTCTTTATAGTGAAATTGGTGACTTTTCCACTTTGAACTTTTGTTGTAGCTTTTATAGTGAAATTGGGGAGTTTTTCAACTTTGAAATTTTGTTATGAATTTTTGAGTGAAATTGATGATTTTTTAAACTTTGAACTCTTGTAATGGTCTTTATTGTCAAATTGTTGAGTTGTTAAACTTGAAATTTTTATTTTAGTATTTATAGTGAAACTGTTGATTTTATTACTTGGAAATTTTGTTATGGCTTTTATAGGGAAATCGGTGAGTTTTTTAAGTTTGGACTTTTTTTTTGTTTATAGAGTGAAATCATGAGTTTTTTCACTTTGAACTTTTGTTATGGTGTTTTAAGTAAAATTGGTGAGTTTTTTTCAATTGGAATTTTCGTCGTGGTCTTTATAGTGAAATTTGGGAGTTTTCTCATTTTGAACTTTTGTTATAGATTTTAGAGTGAAATTGGTATGTTTTTTTTTTTAATTCTGAACTTTTGTTATGGTGTATTAGTAAAATTGGTGAGTTTTTTGACTTGGAAACTTTGTAATGGTCTTCATAGTGAAATTGGTGAGTTTTTTCACTTTGAACTTTTATTGTGGTTTTAAAGTGAAATTGGGGAGTTTTTCAACTTTGAACTTTTGTTATGAATTTTTGAGTGAAATTGATGAGTTTTTTTTTTTAGATATGAACTCTTGTAATTGTCTTTATTGTGAAATTGTTGATTTTTTAAACTTGAAACTTTTATTTTGGTTTTTATAGTGAATTTGTTGATTTTATGACTTTGGAATTTTTGTTATGGTTTATTGAGAAAAATCGGTGGGTTTTTTTTTACTTTGGACTCTTTTTTGTTTATAGAGTGAAATCGGTGAGTTTTTTCACTTTGAACTTTAGTTATGGTGTTTTAAGTGAAATTGGTGTGTTTTTTTCAATTGGAACTTTTGTTATGGTCTTTACATTTAAATTGGGGAGTTTTCTCATTTTGAACTTTTGTTATAGTGTTTAGAGTGAAAATGGAAGGTTTTTTTTTTAATTTTGAACTTTTGTTATGGTGTTTAGAGTGAAATCGGTGAGTTTTTTGACATGGAAATTTTTTAATGGTCTTTATAGTGAAATTGGTGACTTTTCCACTTTGAACTTTTGTTGTGGGTTTTATAGTGAAATTGGGAAGTTTTTCAACTTTGAAATTTTGTTATGAATTTTTGAGTGAAATTGATGATTTTTTAAACTTTGAACTCTTGTAATGGTCTTTATTGTCAAATTGTTGAGTTGTTAAACTTGAAAATTTTATTTTAGTATTTATAGTGAAACTGTTGATTTTATTACTTGGAAATTTTGTTATGGCTTTTATAGTGAAATCGATGAGTTATTTAAGTTTGGACTTTTTTTTGTTTATAGAGTGAAATCATGAGTTTTTTCACTTTGAACTTTTGTTATGGTGTTTTAAGTAAAATTGGTGAGTTTTTTTCAATTGGAATTTTCGTCGTGGTCTTTATAGTGAACTTGGGGAGTTTTCTCATTTTGAACTTTTGTTATAGTTTTTAGAGTGAAATTGGTACCTTTTTTTTAATTTTGAACTTTTGTTATGGTGTATTAGTAAAATTGGTGAGTTTTTTGACTTGGAAACTTTGTAATGGTCTTCATAGTGAAATTGGTGAGTTTTTTCACTTTGAACTTTTATTGTGGTTTTAAAGTGAAATTGGGGAGTTTTTCAACTTTGAACTTTTATGAATTTTTGAGTGAAATTGATGAGTTTTTTTTTTAAATATGAACTCTTGTAATGGTCTTTATTGTGAAATTGTTGAGTTTTAAACTTGGAAGTTTTATTTTGGTTTTTATAGTGAATTTGTTGATTTTATGACTTTGGAATTTTTGTTATGGTTTATTGAGAGAAATCGGTGAGTTTTTTTTACTTTGGACTTTTTTTGTTTATAGAGTGAAATCGGTGAGTTTTTTCACTTTGAACTTTAGTTATGGTGTTTTAAGTGAAATTGGTGTGTTTTTTTCAATTGGAACTTTTGTTATGGTCTTTACATTTAAATTAGGGAGTTTTCTCATTTTGAAGTTTTGTTATAGTGTTTAGAGTGAAAATGGTATGTTTTTTTTAATTTTGAACTTTTGTTATGGTGTTTAGAGTGAAATCGGTGAGTTTTTTGACATGGAAATTTTTAATGGTCTTTATAGTGATATTGGTGACTTTTCCACTTTGAACTTTTGTTGTGGGTTTTATAGTGAAATTGGGGAGTTTTTCAACTTTGAAATTTTGTTATGAATTTTTGAGTGAAATTGATGATTTTTTTAACTTTGAACTCTTGTAATGGTCTTTATTGTCAAATTGTTGAGTTGTTAAACTTGAAAATTTTATTTTAGTATTTATAGTGAAACTGTTGATTTTATTACTTGGAAATTTTGTTATGGCTTTTATAGTGAAATCAGTGAGTTTTTTAAGTTTGGACTTTTTGTTGTTTATAGAGTGAAATCTTGAGTTTTTTCACTTTGAACTTTTGTTATGGTGTTTTTAAGTAAAACTGGTGAGTTTTTTTCAATTGGAATTTTCCTCGTGGTCTTTATAGTGAAATTGGGGAGTTTTCTCATTTTGAACTTTTGTTATAGTTTTTAGAGTGAAAATTGGTATGTTTTTTTTTTTAATTTTGAACTTTTGTTATGGTTGTATTAGTAAAATTGGTGAGTTTTTTGACTTGGAAACTTTGTAATGGTCTTCATAGTGAAATTGGTGAGTTTTTTCACTTTGAACTTTTATTGTGGTTTTAAAGTGAAATTGGGGAGTTTTTCAACTTTGAACTTTTGTTATGAATTTTTGAGTGAAATTGATGAGTTTTTTTAAAATATGAACTCTTGTAATGGTCTTTATTGTGAAATTGTTGAGTTTTTAAACTTGAAACTTTTATTTTGGTTTTTATAGTGAATTTGTTGATTTTATGACTTTGAATTTTTGTTATGGTTTATTGAGAGAAATCGGTGAGTTTTTTTTTACTTTGGACTTCTTTTTTGTTTTATAGAGTGAAATCGGTGAGTTTTTTCACTTTGAACTTTAGTTGTGGTGTTTTAAGTGAAATTGGTGTGTTTTTTTTCAATTGGAACTTTTGTTATGGTCTTTACATTTAAATTGGGGAGTTTTCTCATTTTGAACTTTTGTTATAGTGTTTAGAGTGAAAATGGTATGTTTTTTAATTTTGAACTTTTGTTATGGTGTTTAGAGTGAAATCGGTGAGTTTTTTGACATGGAAATTTTTTAATGGTCTTTATAGTGAAATTGGTGACTTTTCCACTTTGAACTTTTGTTGTAGCTTTTATAGTGAAATTGGGGAGTTTTTCAACTTTGAAATTTTGTTATGAATTTTTGAGTGAAATTGATGATTTTTTAAACTTTGAACTCTTGTAATGGTCTTTATTGTCAAATTGTTGAGTTGTTAAACTTGAAATTTTATTTTAGTATTTATAGTGAAACTGTTGATTTTATTACTTGGAAATTTTGTTATGGCTTTTATAGTGAAATCAATGAGTTTTTTAAGTTTGGACTTTTTTTTGTTTATAGAGTGAAATCATGAGTTTTTTCACTTTGAACTTTTGTTATGATGTTTTAAGTAAAATTGGTGAGTTTTTTTCAATTGGAATTTTCGTCGTGGTCTTTATAGTGAACTTGGGGAGTTTTCTCATTTTGAACTTTTGTTATAGTTTTTTAGAGTGAAATTGGTACGTTTTTTTTAATTTGAACTTTTGTGAACTCACACCGGCTACTACCACCAAAAGGATGATAGAGTAAAACCCTCGCACAATCTGACATCAACAAGATGACAGACCCCCCACAACAAGGATGATTGAGCGTACTCACACCGGCTACTTTCTACAAAAGGATGATAGAGCAAACCCTCTCACAATCTGATATCAACAAGATGACAGAACCACCACCAAAAGGATGATGGAGCGTACTCACACCGTCTACTACCACAAAAGGATGATAGAGCAAACCCTCGCACAATCTGACATCAACAAGATGACAGACCCACCACCAAAAGGATGATGGAGCGAACTCACACCGGCGGCTACCATCAAAAGGATGATAGAGCAAACCCTCGCACAATCCTCGCATTGACAAGTTGACAAACCCACCACCAAAAGGATGACGGAGCAAACTCACACCGGCTACTACCACCAAAAGGATGATGGAGAAAACCCCCGCACAATCTAACATCAACAAGATGAAAGACCCACCACGAAAATGATGATGGAGCGAACTCACACCGACTACTACCACCAAAAAAATGATAGAGCAAAACCCTCGCACAATCTGACATCAACAAGATGAAAGACCCACCACCAAAAGGATGATGGAGCGAACTCACACCGGCTACTACCACCAAAAGGATAATAGAGCAAAACCCTCGCACAATATGACATCTACAAGATGACAGACCCCCCACCAAAAGGATGAGGGAGCGAAACTCACACTGGTTACTACCACCAAAAAGATGATATAGCAAACCCTCGCACAATCGGACATCAACAAGATGAAAGACCCACCACCAAAAGGATGATGGAGCAAACTCATACCGGCTACTACCACCAAAGGATGATAGAGAAAACCCTCGTACAATCTGACATCAACAAGATGACAGACCCACAACCTAAAGGATGATGGAGCGAACTCACACCGGCTACTACCGCCAAAAGGATGATAGAGTAAAACCCTCGCACAATCTGACATCAACAAGATGACAGACCCCCCACCAAAAGGATGATGGAACGAAACAAACACCGGCTACTACCATCAAAGGATGATAGATAAAACCCTCACACAATCTGACATCAACAAGATGACATACCTACAACCCAAAGGATGATGGAGCGAACTCACACCGACTACTACCACCAAAAGGATGATAGAGTAAAACCCTCGCATAATCTGACATCAACAAGATGACAGACCCCCCACAAAAAGGATGATTGAGCGTACTCACACCGGCTACTTTCTACAAAAGGATGATAGAGCAAACCCTCTCACAATCTGATATCAACAAGATGACAGAACCACCACCAAAAGGATGATGGAGCGTACTCACACCGTCTACTACCAACAAAAGGATGATAGAGCAAACCCTCGCACAATCTGACATCAACAAGATGACAGACCCACCACCAAAAGGATGATGGAGCGAACTCACACCGGCGACTACCATCAAAAGGATGATAGAGCAAACCCTCGCACAATCTCGCATTGACAAGTTGACAAACCCACCACCAAAAGGATGACGGAGCAAACTCACACCGGATACTGCCACCAAAAGGATGATAGAGAAAACCCCCGCACAATCTGACATCAACAAGATGAAAGACCCACCACGAAAATGATGATGGAGCGAACTCACACCGGCTACTACCACCAAAAAAATGATAGAGCAAAACCCTCGCACAATCTGACATCAACAAGATGAAAGACCCACCACCAAAAGGATGATGGAGCGAACTCACACCGGCTACTACCACCAAAAGGATAATAGAGCAAAACCCTCGCACAATCTGACATAAACAAGATGACAGACCCCCCACCAAAAGGATGAGGGAGCGAAACTCACACCGGTTACTACCACCAAAATGATGATAGAGCAAACCCTTGCACAATCTGACATCAACAAGATGAAAGACCCACCACAAAAAGGAATGATGGAGCGAACTCACACCGGCTACTACCACCAAAAGGATGATAGAGTAAAACCCTCGCACAATCTGACATCAACAAGATGACAGACCCCCCACCAAAAGGATGATGGAACGAAACAAACACCGGCTACTACCATCAAAGGATGATAGAGAAAACCCTCACACAATATGACATCAACAAGATGACAGACCCACAACCCAAAGGATGATGGAGCAAACTCACACCGGCTACTACCACCAAAAGGATGATAGAGTAAAACCCTCGCACAATCTGACATCAACAAGATGACAGACCCCCCACAAAAAGGATGATTGAGCGTACTCACACCGGCTACTTTCTACAAAAGGATGATAGAGCAAACCCTCTCACAATCTGATATCAACAAGATGACAGAACCACCACCAAAAGGATGATGGAGCGTACTCACACCGTCTACTACCAACAAAAGGATGATAGAGCAAACCCTCGCACAATCTGACATCAACAAGATGACAGACCCACCACCAAAAGGATGATGGAGCGAACTCACACCGGCGACTACCATCAAAAGGATGATAGAGCAAACCCTTGCACAATCTCGCATTGACAAGTTGACAAACCCACCACCAAAAGGATGACGGAGCAAACTCACACCGGATACTGCCACCAAAAAGATGATAGAGAAAACCCCCGCACAATCTGACATCAACAAGATGAAAGACCCACCACGAAAATGATGATGGAGCGAACTCACACCGGCTACTACCACCAAAAAAATGATAGAGCAAAACCCTCGCACAATCTGACATCAACAAGATGAAAGACCCACCACCAAAAGGATGATGGAGCAAACTCACACCGGCTACTACCACCAAAAGGATAATAGAGCAAAACCCTCGCACAATCTGACATCTACCCCACCAAAAGGATGAGGGAGCGAAACTCACATCGGTTACTACCACCAAAAAGATGATAGAGCAAACCCTCGCACAATCGGACATCAACAAGATGAAAGACCGTCCACCAAAAGGATGATGGATCAAACTCATACCGGCTACTACCACCAAAGGATGATAGAGAAAACCCTCGTACAATCTGACATCAACAAGATGACAGACCCACAACCTAAAGGATGATGGAGCGAACTCACACCGGCTACTACCACCAAAAGGATGATAGAGTAAAACCCTCGCACAATCTGACATCAACAAGATGACAGACCCCCCACCAAAAGGATGATGGAGCGAAACAAACACCGACTACTACAACCAAAGGATGATAGAGAAAACCCTTGCACAATATGACATCAACAAGATGACAGACCCACAACCTAAAGGATGATGGAGCGAACTCACACCGGCTACTACCACCAAAAGGACTATAGAGAAAACCCTCACATAATCTGATATCAACAAGATGACAGAACCACCAGAATAAGGATGATGGAGCATACTCACACCAGCTACTACCAACAAAAGAATTATAGAGCAAACCCTTACACAATCAAACATCAACAAGATGAAAGACCCACCATCAAAAGGATAATGGAACGAACTCATACAGGCTACTACCACCAAAAGGATGATAAAGCAAACCCTCACACAATCTGGCATTGACAAGATGACAGACCCACCACCAAAAGGATGATAGAGAGAACTCACACCGGCTACTATGACCAAAAGGATGATAGAGAAAACACTCGCACAATCGGGCATCGACAAAATGACAGACCCACCACCAAAAGAATGATGGAGCAGACTCACACCGACTACTACCACCAAAACGATGATAGAGCAAACCCTTGCACAATCTTGCATAGATAAGATGACAGATCCACCATCAAAAGGATGAAGGAGAAAATTCACACCGGCTACTACCACCCAAAGGATGATAGAGCAAACCTTCGCACAATATGACATCCATAAGATGATAGACCCACCACCAAAAGGATGATGGAGCGAACTCACACCGACTACTACCATCAATAGGTTGATAGAGCAAACCCTCGCACAATATGACTTCAACAAGATGACAGACCCACAACCAAAAGGATGATGGAGCATACTCACACCGGCTACTTTCAACAAAGGATGATAGAGCAAACCCTCTCACAATCTGATATCAACAAGATGAGAGAACCACCACCAAAAGGATGATGGAGCGTACTCACACTGGCTACTACCAACAAAAGGATGATAGAGCAAACCCTCGCATAATCTGACATCAACAAGATGACAGACCCACCACCAAAAGGATGATGGAGTGAACTCACACCGGCGACTACCACCACAAGGACGATAGAGCAAATCCTCGCACAATCTCGCATTGACAAGATGACAGACCCACCACCAAAAGGATGACGGAGCAAACTCACACCGGCTACTACCACTAAAAGGATGATAGAGAAAACCCCCGCAGAATCTGACATCAACAAGATTAAAGACCCACCACGAAAAGGATGATGGAGCGAAATCACACCGGCAACTACCACCAAAAGGATGATAGAGCAAAACCCTCGCACAACCTGACATCAACAAGATGACAGACCCCCCACCAAAAGGATGATTGAACATACTCACACGGGCTACTTTCAACAAAAGGATGATAGAGCAAACCCTCTCACAATCTGATATCAACAAGATGACAAAACCACCACCAAAAGGATGATGGAGCGTACTCACACAGGCTACTACCAACAAAAGGATGATAGAGCAAACCCTCGCACAATCTGACATCAACAAGATGACAGACCCACCACCAAAAGGATGATGGAGCGAACTCACACCGGCGACTACCACCAAAAGGATGATAGAGGAAACCCTTGCACAATCTCGCATTGACAAGTTGATAGACCCACCACCAAAAGGATGACGAAGCAAACTCACACCGGCTACTACCACCAAAAGGATGATAGAGAAAACCCCCGCACAATCTGACATCAACAAGACGAAAGACCCAGCACGAAAATGATGATGGAGCGAACTCACACCGGCTACTACCACCAAAAAGATGATAGAGCAAAACCCTCGCACAATCTGACATCAACAAGATGACAGACCCTCCACCAAAAGGATGATGGAGCGAAACTCACACTAGCTACTACCACCAAAGGATGATAGACCAAAACCTCGCACAATCTGACATCAACCAGATGACAGACCCACAACCTAAAGGATGATGGAGAAAACTCACACCGACTACTACCACGAAAAGGACGATAGAGCAAACCCTTGCACAATCGGATATCAACAAGATGACAGAACCAACACCAAAAGGATGATGGAGTGTACTCACACCGGCTACTACCAACAAAAGGATGATAGAGCAAACCCTTGCACAATCTGACATCAAAGAGATGACAGACCCACCACCAAAAGGATGATGGAGCAAACTCACACCAGCTACTACAACCAAAAGAATGATAGAGCAAACCCTTGCACAATCTGGCATAGACAAGATGAGAGACCCACCATCAAAACGATGACGGAGCAAACTCACTTCGACTACAACCACCAAAAGGATGATACACCAAACCCTCGCACAATCTGACATCAACAAGATGACAGACCCACCACCAAAAGGATGATGGAGCGTACTTACACCGGCTACTACCAACAAAAGGATGATAGAACACACCCTCGCACAATCTGACATCAACAATATGACAGGGCTACCACCAAAATGATAATTGAGGGAACTCACACCGGATACTACCCCCTGTTGCACCCTAAATTTTGACCCCTTAGATCCTCATCATCATTTTAGGGTCATATTCGTTTGATTATCTGACCATAACCTATTTCAAGTTGTCTTTGTCAAGATACATGCGAATTAGGGTTCCGCACCGTCAAAAATCGAGACTTCGACAGTATGATCAATCAATGTTTTGGATTGATTCTCCATAAAACAAAGTGAAAGATATCACATTGGGTCATGTTTTAATCCAATCGGAGGTTGTCACCCCCAGATCAAGCACAGTGCAGTTCAAGGTACCCGATTAGGGTTTTCGAGCAGGAAAAGTCAACTGTAGTTTGACTTTGGATTTAAAGGAAGGTTCAATGATGCAAATTTGGTCCAACAAGTTTATAAGGCTTAGTGAAGTCCCTCAAAGAGTTTCAAGGTCTTGGAAGTCCCGAAACAAGAACAGACGGTCCGATAGTCATCGATCGATCGTACGGTTGACCGAAAAGTCAACTCTTCAATCTTAAGGAATTGGACTTCATGATGTGAATAAAAAATGTTCCTTATGTCATATTACACCTCCTCATAAAATTTCATGGCCATCGGATCAATGATTGAGGAGTAATCAAAAAGTTGGGAAATCAAGGTTGTGAAAAGGGCAAAGTCATAACTCCTTAACCACACAAGGGTTTTTGACCTAGTTTCAAGAGGAATGAGTTCCTAACACAAGCACCAATATTGTAGTACTTAATTGGGGCTTTTTAAAAAGTACAAGTGGGTTCCATAACTCTTCCTGTTTAGAGAAAACCAAGGTCCACAAGTTGGCAAAAACTCATATTGGAAAAACCAGGTCAGCATGAGTTTTATTTATTTATTCCAAAACCTCTCCAAATCGATGCTAATTAAAGACTAAGCCTAATTTATGATGTTTATATTGATAATTAACATTTTTACATCAATTCCCACGAAAAATGACACAAAGATTAAAGGAAATCATTATTTAATGCAAGTTGCAAAAGTGAATAGTGAAGAAAGAGAAAAAAGGTGGCTACCATTGTCAAATCATCAACTTTAATTCAACAAGTCACCTCCTATCCTATGAAGCATGATGAAAAAATCTATAGGGCATGGGGAATATCTTAGTAGAGTGGCTTAAAGATAAAGGTGAAGATTTTATTGGAAAACTCAAAGATTTTCATGATGGAAGGTTAAAATTGACAATTTGCTTCACTTTTGCCCATACCTTGATTAAAGGCCTTTGGCTATAAATAGAACTCACTTACTACATCAAAAAGACACCAGTTCTATGCTAGAAACCATCTAGAACTCTCTCCCTTACACAATCACTGAATTCTTGCAAAATCTCACTAAGTCTCCAAAATCCCTCAAAATCTATTTTTGTAAAACACCTTCCAAAACCATTTCCAAACTTTTTCTAACTCAAGAAACACTTCAAACACATCAAATATGATGTATTGAAGCTATACAAATCACTTCCACACTTATGTAACAAGGTTTGAGTGAGTTGGTTTTTGAAACCTTTGGATTTTAGAGTTTTTTCCTTCATTTACAAGGCATTTCATCCACTAGCTTGCTTGGAGGTTGTTTGGAGCATCTATTCATCAACCTAGGAACATTTGAAGACCTTGTAAGAGCTCTAAATATCTCTGGTTTTCTTATTGCTTAAGCTTGCTTCAAGAGGTAAACCTAAAACTGATAAATGTGAACTTTCTACTTGCATTTCACATGCTACCATGAATGTTTTTAGGGTTTTCACCTTTCTATCTCTCATTTATTCATTTCAAAACTTTAATTTTATTCTCTTTTGAGTTTTATTTTAAAGTTATGATTTTGGCTTGTTAGCATCCTTGTGTACTTGAGTTTGACTAAAACTCTTGCTTGTAAGCATTTGTGTGTAATCATCATTAAAACTTGAAAGTTTTCTCCCATGAAGTTTTGAACTTCTCACTTACATTTGTTGTGACATTATTTGATTAGGCATGATGTCTGTAAGTATACATGTCATCTTGTAAGCCCTAATGAAACCTCATCTTTGTTAAGATGCATCTTTGTTAAGATCCCCTTCCATCTTTATTAAGATGTACCCCATTCTTCGTTAAGATATGCTTTGGTTTTCAACTTTCATTAAGTCTTGAAAGAACTTTCCCTTCTAGATATTATAATATCTTGATGCTTACTTTGGTCGTAACCATTTACCTTGATTGAAATCATTGATATTGTAATATCTTGGTGTCTGCTTTGGTTGTAACCATTTATCTTGATTGAAATCATTGCTTGATATTGTAATATCTTAAATGCTTGCTTTTGGTTGTAACCATTCATCCTGATTGAAATCCTTTCTTATTGTAATGTGCTTGTTTATTCTTGGTTGTAACCATATCTCTTTATATTCATCATGTTTGAATGTTTATGCTTTTTTAAGTTTATTTCCCCAAAGTGATGAAACTCTTTAGTTCTCATCCAAGTTGCCTCATCTTTTCCCTTCCAAAGGAAAGTCTCTCTATTGACCTTTGGGTCATAGATAGCTCAATAAACTCATAGGTATGCATAAAACCTTCTCCCCTTTTGGTCTGGATAAAACCAATAAGATTTACATCATAGGTCTGGATAGAACCTTCCTCCCCTTTTGGTCTGGATAGAACCAATAGGATTTACATCATAGGTCTGGATAGAACCTTCCTCCTCTTTTGGTCTGGATAGAACCAATAGGATAACCTCATAGGTCTGGATAGAACCTTCCCCCTCTTTTTGGTCTGGAAAGAACCAATAGATCCTTATTTTATAGTTCGTGCCCGAACTACGACCGCTCTGATTTCTCATTGGACAATGAGAATACGTAGGCACAAGATGCGATATCTTGACGAGCAACCTTCCCCTTCTCCCACCTTTTGGTCTGGATAGAACCAATTGGTCTCACAACGTAGAACTTTAGGATAGAGTTCGGTTAACTCTATGTAAGAATCATGGATATGATTACTTACTTCCCTTTCTTGAGAGTTCAACATAGATCTAGAGAGTTTCGTAAAACTCTACACAAGCATGGATATGTTTGTTCCCCTTTGAACCTTGATCATAATCAAGTGTTCTTCATCCTTAGTGAGGTGAACTACGATTGCTCTGATTCTATCCTAGTTAGGATACGTAGGCAGAGGACGCGACGTCTTTGCGAGCAAACTTAGAAACTATCTTTAGGTTTTAACCTATACCTTTACCCAACCCCAAAACTTAGCAAACATTTACCAACTTAGCATGCAAACAAACAAAAGGTTCCCGTAGGGTACTACGGATGTTTAGGATGTGAAATACCTACCCTATGCATAACCAACCCCCGATCCCCGAATCTCTTAGCGTTGTTGTTACATCGCGCAAAAGGTTCTTTCTTTCTTTAGACCTTTCCTTTGGATAAATTAAAGTCCGGTTGTAAAAGAATTAAGATTCAAGTTAATTCAATAGCTTGATATCTGATTTTCACCGCAACAGAAATGGCGACTTCACTGGGGATATTTAAACTTGAGGGTTTAGCCTATTTTGTTTGATTGTATGCTATATTTGTGAATATTTGCTCAACATGTATATTTGTTAATATATATGCTTGTGTGTTGGGTGCTTTGAGTGGTGAGACAGTCCTATACCCGGACTTGAGTGCACTTATGGTAGGATGGTGGTATATTCAAGAAGGCTTATAGGGAGTTGATTCCCGACCAAGCTAACTTGAGAAACCACCGCTCAGTGTAGGCCCTTTTGAGAGTTAGTGATGTTGAATGAGTATTCATGAAAACATTACTACCCTCAACAAAGGAGCCGTTGACACTGTGGACCTTTAGATTGCCTCTTTACCCCACTTTGGCCTTATTAGGACGTAGTGCGATGACTATGAGGGAGTAGTCTCGAAGTAGTTGATACGCGATACTACACTTGGACGAGACTCTCTTGAGAATATTATCGATTACCGAGTAATTTGGGAAATTGGTAATATCCGAAAGATGGGTTGTTGACTCTAAGAACTCTGTTAGAACCCGTTCGGCAGGTACAAATTAACCCATAGTACACACCTCTTGGGGATGGTTAGACCTTTGACTCCAAGCTTTTACTTCAAGCCTAGGAGGTCTTTGTGTGTGTATATGCATTGTATTTATGAATACTTGCCTTTGTATGGTGTGTGCATCATCTCATCATATCATCATAAGCATATCATGTCGCAACTGGTTTTGTAAAACTCAGTCGATCTCTGGTATTTTTTTAAAAAAAAGTTGTAACTTTTTTCCAACTATTGATGAAATGAAGGTTTTGACCCAATCAATCTTCCGAGTTTTGTAAAACCAGTTTTCTCTTTGCATTGCATTTTGCATTTTGCATTTTTTCTTTTCTCAGCCTTGCGTCTTTGTCTACCTCTTGTTCAGAGAGAGAGAGAGAGAGGGATACCTAGCACGCATTCGGGACCAATGGAAACAATGAACGAGCTTTTGAAAGGACAAGAAGCCTTGAAGGAGGAAATCAAATTCCTCAAAGGTCAAATGAATTGGGTTCTAAAGACATTGTAGAACATGATGAAAAAAGAGGGTCACTCCGACCATGTGGCGTCCAGAGAAACCAGGGATGCATCATCTTCGACGATTCCCCCAACTCAAGGACATTCTTAGTACCAACCACCAGATAACTGTCAATTGCGTCAGCACACTCAGCAAAGACCAAGGAAACCAGAGAGTTCGTTTCCAATGTCATACGGTCAGATATTGCCAGATTTGATCCAAGGCGAATTGATAATACCGAAGGAGCCGAAACCAGTAATTCCTCCTCATCCTCTGAACTGTGGTACTAATGCTAAAAAGGACTATCATACTGGGGCACTAGGGCGTTCAACTGAAGTCTCTCACCAGTCGGTGTGTGTTCCTTCTCAAGGTTCTCAAAGCGGAGATTGAGCAAGAAGGATCATGTCAGGAAAAATAAGACTTACGGTAGACCAACTCCAGTACCGTTAAGCAAACTTTACCCGCTATTAATTCAGAATTCGCTAGTGACTCCGCGATTAGCCAAACCTGTGCCAGGACCATGCATAATGCGAACCTGACCTGTGAATTTCACAAAGGAGCTGAAGGACACAACCTAGATGCATGTCCAGCATTAGGGTTCATTGTTAAAGAGCTAATCATTGACAAACACCTAGTTCTTGAAGAAGATCACCCAGAAGTTGAATGCAAGTATCATACTGGGACGATGGGGCATCTGGTGGAAGAGTGCAAAGATTTTAGGTTGAAGGTGCAAAGCTTGTTGGAGCTGTTAAAACCTCAAGAAGGTAAACCAAGCACCAGTGACTTAGCTCTTGAAGCAAGAGGCAAAGGACCTACGAGACCCCTCATAATTCTATATCACAAGGAGCAAGTGGTGGTTGGAGGTGTTTCCCCGCATGGGCCTGAAATTTGAAATTTGTTTTGTTAAACAATCTTGATTCCCTAAGATTGGCAGTTGTAGACTGTTTCAGCATTTCGTTGCATTTTCTTTGCATTTGAATTGCTTGTAAACTGTTGTTTATTTGAATTTGGCAATATTTAATGAAATGTTTGTGCATCTTTTGATTAAGTCCATTCGTTTCACTCTTTCTTTTTTCATTGTTATGAATACCAAAAATGCAAGAAAATTTCTTTG
Source organism: Lathyrus sativus (assembly GCA_963859935.3). Taxonomy (NCBI): domain Eukaryota; kingdom Viridiplantae; phylum Streptophyta; class Magnoliopsida; order Fabales; family Fabaceae; genus Lathyrus; species Lathyrus sativus. Next base: position 18,190 of record CAWUDS030003304.1, read on the forward strand.
TTTACTAAACTGTTGTTTAAAACAAAGATTGAGGAGGATGATGAAAACTATATCCATAATTGTTGTTGATATGCTTTCAATTTAACTTTGCCGATGATGTAAGGCATTTTTTTCGATCCCTAAACACTGGAGAAATAAGGAAGATAATCCCTCGTTAACCCTTTCGAGCCTAGAAGTAGGAGTTTCTTTCTTTACAAAAACAAACCTTACATCTCAAACCTGGGGCGGGTAGTTCTCAGTTAACTCGGAGATATGTGCATACAAGACACTTTTCATATAAGAGTGGTGCATTCAGGTTTTTCTTCGCACACAACAAGAAAGTGTCGATGATGCTTTTCAGCTTAAAGGACGATGATGGTTCACTGTAATCATTAAACAAGGTAGTCACCTCCTTTCAAAAAAAAAAAGAGAAGAAGAAAAAATGAAAAAAGAAAAGCCCGCTAAGTCAAAACCTATGAAAGGGACTTAGGCAAAAATGGGGCATCCCGCTGACTGTGTGTTTAAAAGAGACAAAAGTCAGGGATAAAAAGAAAGGAGTTTTGTAAGATTCTTCACTTTTAAAAATCCTCAAATAGCAAAAAGCTATCAAATGTTGTAAGGGAGTTGTGACTACCCTAGGTTTGTAAACCATCACCAACTATCATCAGTTCAAGTCTTAAGCCTGTAAGAACCTGAATGTATAGTTTGAGTTAACTAAGCGTAGGATTGGAGTTCATCATGGAGAGTGGGTGGGACCAAATAACCTTGAACCTTTATCCTTTGTTTCATGAACCGTGAACTAAGCCACGTTACAACCCTTAAAAGACCTAATTGAGGTAAGGTTGTTTTGAAAGCATATTACAACAAGGTTGGATAACCTGACTCCTAATGATCTTTGTTAATTGTGTGTGTTCATCACTTTATCCATCATTTGTAAAATGATTGGATCACTTTCACTTTGATCACTTGATCACTCCGCCGTGTGTGTTTCATCAAATATGTTTTCAAAAGATTGCATGAATTTTTATTGAAAATTGCCAATTTTTAATGAACAACATTGCGTGCAAAACGATCCAATGTCAAAGGAATCCCAACAAACGCTGTTAGCTAGGGAATTTGACTTGATAAAGGAAGCTCAGCCTGGGGCGACCAATTTGAAGGATTTATTAATCATTTGTCATAACATTCAGTTAATCAGAGCCGACCAGGTCAAGATCAGATGAAGCTCTCAATGAATAGTTTAGTCTGGGGCAAACCTTTTGCAGTTACCAACTAGTAGGGGCAAGTTTATTACCCAGTCGTTACTTCCACAGTCTGAAGACTTTGTTGTGCAAGCACCGTTAAACTGGGGCAATCACGTCGAGATTTGAAAATCTCTCTAAGTGTTTGAAGACATTGAAGCATCTTTATGTCGTTTCTTTTGTAAAAGCATCCTTATGACTTCTTCTCACAGACTGTGTAATCTGGGGCAGAAAAAGTTGAAGACTATTTGTCGCAACAGCCGTTGCTCACTTGAAAATGGCTATTATCGTAATGGGGCATAAATGTTTTGTTCTCATGATGCCCTTTGTCAGCTCTCCAGTTAAGTTGTGTTGATCTGGGAATCTCTCGATGTAATTTTCCTTCAACAAAGAATTCAAACTCATGATGGCAATCCAAGTGACGTCTTGAGGTTTTGGCCTAAGAAGATTACTCTCTCCCAAAGAATGTGGTAACCTTGAAGTGGAATTGTTCTTCATGATCATCCCTTTGATGTCCAATCTTGGTAAAGTTTGGTTGGGTCTCCGTGTCGAGATGTTTATTTCATCTCCAGTTTTGTTTTGTCTGTTTCGTCAGCATAAACATAAGCATGGCATATGCATATGCATATCATCTGTGCATTTTTTGCTATCTCTGGTTGTTACCTGCTTTATTTCACTTTGGTGTTCTCCTCAGTGATTGGGTGTTTCGTCTCTCTTCAATAGAGTTGTCAGCCCTTAGGCATAAAACGTCCATTATTTCTCAATTCCCCACAGAGTTTAATCCTCGTGGATGATGGTTGCTTCAGTTATCTTTTCCATGATTGGATAAGGTGAGTCACCATTCGAGTTCATTTCTCAATGATTGGAGTCTTGGTGACAGATTCTTTCTAGTTCCATTCTAGATTGAACTTTGGTCCCTGTCGGTCGCTAAAACCTACCTGGACATGCATTTATTTTGCACTATCTATCAAGAAGAAAATTTTACACAACAATAAGTGGCAGTCTCTGTAGAGAAGCTTATTCATCTTCAATGGTAAGTGGCAAGTCTCTGTAGAGAAGCTTATTCATCTTCAACAATAAGTGGCAGTCTCTGTAGAGAAGCTTATTCATCTTCAACAATAAGTGGCAATCTCTGTAGAGAAGCTTATTCGTCTTCAATGGTAAGTGGCAGTCTCTGTAGAGAAGCTTATTCATCTTCAACAATAAGTGGCAGTCTCTGTAGAGAAGCTTATTCATCTTCAATGGTAAGTGGCAATCTCTGTAGAGAAGCTTATTCATATTCAACAATAAATGGCAGTCTCTTCGAGAAGTTTAATCTTCTTCAATGGTAAGTGGCAATCTCTGTGGAGAAGCTTAACCTTCATCAGCAATAAATGGCAGTCTCTTCGGAGAAGTTTAATCTTCTTCAATGGTAAGTGGCAATCTCTGTGGAGAAGCTTAACCTTCATCAGCAATAAATGGCAGTCTCTTCGGAGAAGTTTAATCGTCTTCAGCGCTGAGTGGCAGTCTCTTCGGAGAAGCTTAACCATCATCAACGATAAATGGCCTTATCTTCGGAGAAGTTTAATCGTCATCAACAGGTGAGTGGAAATCTCTTGGGAGAAGCTTAACCTTCATCAACGATAAATGGCAGTCTCTTTAGAGAAGTTTAATCGTCTTCAGCGATAAATGGCAGTCTCTTCGGAGAACTTTAATCGTCTTCAGCGATAAATGGCAGTCTCTTCGGAGAAGTTTAATCGTCATCAACAGGTGAGTGGCAATCTCTTGGGAGAAGCTTAACCTTCATCAACGATAAATGGCAGTCTCTTCGGAGAAGTTTAATCGTCTTCAGCGATAAATGGCAGTCTCTTCGGAGAAGTTTAATCGTTATCAACAGGTGAGTGACAATCTCTTGGGAGAAGCTTAACCTTCATCAATGATAAATGGCAGTCTCTTCGGAGAAGTTTAATCGTTATCAACAGGTGAGTGGCAATCTCTTGGGAGAAGCTTAACCTTCATCAATGATAAATGGCAGTCTCTTCGGAGAAGTTTAATCGTCTTCAGCGATAAATAGCAGTCTCTTCAGAGAAGTTTAATCATCTTCAACGATAAGTGGTAGTCTCTTCGGAGAAGCTTATCCTTCATTAGCAATAATTGGCAGTCTCTTGAGAGAAGCTCATCATTCTTCAACGATAAATGGCAGTCTCATTTGAGAAGTTTATCTTAAGGACGTCGACGCACGGTTGTAACCACCATTGTTTGAAAATCCAGTGGATACTGGTATAAGTAATTTGGTGGTGACCAATCATATTTCAAGTAAGGCCCATTGGTAACTGGCATTATGAAAATCAATGGACAATAAATACTTACAATTTGGGTTGTGTATCATTCCAAACTAAGTCATGATAGTTTCCATACCAAGCTCAGGTTTCATACCTTTGGAGATGTACTGTTTGATTCCAAGCACAGGTTTCGTACCTTTGGAAGATGTTTGAGCACAGATTGTGTAACTTTGGAGATGTGTACTTTGGGTCCCGAGTTCAGAAATTCCCAGAGACTAAAGTGGTTGCATTTGCATGAAGTGTTCTATATCCTAATGTTTTGAGGGTATTAGTTTTTCATTCCTAAGGTTTTGAGGGTCTTCATCTGATCCTAATGTGTTAAGGGTTGTGTCTCTTCCATATCCTAATGTATTGAGGATGTTCAGCTTTCATTCCTAATGATTTGAGGGTCTTCGTCCAATCCTAATGTGTTGAGGGTTGTGTCTCTTCTATATCCTAATGTTTTGAGGGTCCTCGTCCAATCCTAATGTATTGAGGGATATACTTATGCTTCATGTCTGCAGACCTGGTCGTCACAAACTCTTTGAAAAATCCAGTTCTTTCTAATCCAGTGGTTACTAGCATTGCTTAAAAAATTAATCTTTTATTAGCCGGTTGTTACCAACTCCCCAGCCGAAGTCCTGTGTTTTATCAATATTGTTTGGAATTCCCAATTGTAATTGGAACTTTGATTTGGTCGTCACCATATCCCCAGGAAGTCTAGTGGTAACTAGCACTATTGGAAACTGTCTGTTGTTCTGGTCATCACCAGTACCCCTTTTGAAGCTTTTGCTTTCCCCAGTCGAGTCTCGGAGGACTAGTGGATACTAGATTCTCCAGTGCGTCTGGTCTTGTTCCTAACCTTTTTCTGAAGATCCCGTTTGAACTCTTCGTTATAGGAAATTTCTCATCTAGTTATCCCCAGTGAGGTTCGTGTCTTCATTCCGTCTGTCCCCCGGTAAAGTTTTGCTTCCCCAGTGGAATTGTTCCCCAGCGAAGTTTTCCCCAGTGGACTTTTTCCCCAGTGGATTTTTCCCCAGTGCGTCGGGTCCCCTGTGAGTAGTTACTCGTTGTGTCGACCATTATTTTGTTTTTGCTCGTGTGTCTGCATCTGGCTTGTATTCAAGCATCATAAAGCACCATTTAGATTCATGGCATATTCACATTTGTCCTTTTGCATACCACCGGATCTAAGGGACAAAATATTTGGTTTTCTATATTTAAATACCTTTCACTACGATTCTATGAGGGATTGTCATCTCTCATTGCCATCTAGTGAAGATATTTAAATAGGGGAAACGGTTGCACCCTAAATTTTGACCCCTTAGATCCTCATCATCATTTTAGGGTCATATTCGTTTGATTATCTGACCATAACCTATTTCAAGTTGTCTTTGTCAAGATACATGCGAATTAGGGTTCCGCACCGTCAAAAATCGAGACTTCGACAGTATGATCAATCAATGTTTTGGATTGATTCTCCATAAAACAAAGTCAAAGATATCACATTGGGTCATGTTTTAATCCAATCGGAGGTTGTCACCCCCAGATCAAGCACAGTGCAGTTCAGGGTACCCGATTAGGGTTTTCGAGCAGGAAAAGTCAACCGTAGTTTGACTTTGGATTTAAAGGAAGGTTCAATGATGAAAATTTGGTCCAACAAGTTTATAAGGCTTAGTGAAGTCCCCTCAAAGAGTTTCAAGGTCTTGGAAGTCCCGAAACAAGAATAGACGGTCTGATAGTCATCGATCGATCGTACGGTTGACCGAAAGTCAACTCTTCAATCTTAAGGAATTGGACTTCATGATGTGAATCAAAAATGTTCCTTATGTCATATTACACCTCCCCATAAAATTTCATGGCCATCGGATCAAGGATGGAGGAGTAATCAAAAAGTTGGGAAATCAAGGTTGTGAAAAGGGCAAAGTCAAACTCCTTAACCACACAAGGGTTTTTGACCTAGTTTCAAGAGGAATGAGTTCCTAACACAAGCACCAATATTTTAGTACCTAATTGGGGCTTTTTAAAAGTACAAGTGGGTTCCATAACTCTTCCTGTTTAGAGAAAACCAAGGTCCACAAGTTGGCAAAAACTCATATTGGAAAAACCAGGTCAGCATGAGTTTTATTTATTTATTCCAAAACCTCTCCAAATCGATGCTAATTAAAGACTAAGCCTCATTTATGATGTTTATATTGATAATTAACATTTTTACATCAATTCCCATGAAAAATGGCACAAAGATTAAAGGAAATCATTATTTAATGCAAGTTGCAAAAGTGAATAGTGAAGAAAGAGAAAAAAGGTGGCTACCATTGTCAAATCATCAACTTTAATTCAACAAGTCACCTCCTATCCTATGAAGCATGATGAAAAAATCTATAGGGCATGGGGAATATCTTAGTAGAGTGGCTTAAAGATAAAGGTGAAGATTTCATTGGAAAACTCAAAGATTTTCATGATGGAAGGTTAAAATTGACAATTTGTTTCACTTTTGCCCATACCTTGATTAAAGGCCTTTGGCTATAAATAGAACTCACTTACTACATCAAAAAGACACCAGTTCTATGCTAGAAACCATCTAGAACTCTCTCCCTTACACAATCACCGAATTCTTGCAAAATCTCACTAAGTCTCCAAAATCCCTCAAAATCTATTTTTGCAAAACACCTTCCAAAACCATTTCCAAACTTTTTCTAACTCAAGAAACACTTCAAACACATCAAATATGATGTATTGAAGCTATCCAAATCACTTCCACACTTATGTAACAAGGTTTGAGTGAGTTGGTCTTTGAAACCTTTGGATTTTAGAGTTTTTTCCTTCATTTACAAGGCATTTCGTCCACTAGCTTGCTTGGAGGTTGTTTGGAGCATCTATTCATCAACCTAGGAAAATTTGAAGACCTTGTAAGAGCTCTCAATATCTCTGGTTTTCTTATTGCTTAAGCTTTCTTCAAGAGGTAAACCTAAAACTGATAAATGTGAACTTTCTACTTGCATTTCACATGCTACCATGAATGTTTTTAGGGTTTTCACCTTTCTATCTCTCATTTATTCATTTCAAAACTTTAATTTTATTCTCTTTTGAGTTTTATTTTAAAGTTATGATTTTGGCTTGTTAGCATCCTTGTGTACTTGAGTTTGACTAAAACTCTTGCTTGTAAGCATTTGTGTGTAATCATCATTAAAACTTGAAAGTTTTCTCCCATGAAGTTTTGAACTTCTCACTTACATTTTGTGACATTATTTGATTAGGCATGATGTCTGTAAGTATACATGTCATCTTGTAAGCCCTAATGAAACCTCATCTTTGTTAAGATGCATCTTTGTTAAGATCCCCTTCCATCTTTATTAAGATGTACCCCATTCTTCGTTAAGATATGCTTTGGTTTTCACCTTTCATTAAGTCTTGAAAGAACTTTCCCCTTCTAGATATTATAATATCTTGATGCTTGCTTTGGTCGTAACCATTTACCTTGATTGAAATCATTGATATTGTAATATCTTGATGTCTGCTTTGGTTGTAACCATTTATCTTGATTGAAATCATTGCTTGATATTGTAATATCTTAAATGCTTGCTTTTGGTTGTAACCATTCATCCTGATTGAAATCCTTTCTTATTGTAATGTGCTTGTTTATTCTTGGTTGTAACCATATCTCTTTATATTCATCATGTTTGAATGTTTATGCTTTTTTAAGTTTATTTCCCCAAAGTGATGAAACTCTTTAGTTCTCATCCAAGTTGCCTCATCTTTTCCCTTCCAAAGGAAAGTCTCTCTATTGACCTTTGGGTCATAGATAGCTCAATAAACTCATAGGTATGCATAAAACCTTCTCCCCTTTTGGTCTGGATAAAACCAATAAGATTTACATCATAGGTCTGGATAGAACCTTCCTCCCCTTTTGGTCTGGATAGAACCAATAGGATTTACATCATAGGTCTGGATAGAACCTTCCTCCTCTTTTGGTCTGGATAGAACCAATAGGATAACCTCATAGGTCTGGATAGAACCTTCCCCCTCTTTTTGGTCTGGAAAGAACCAATAGATCCTTATTTTGTAGTTCGTGCCCGAACTACGACCGCTCTGATTTCTCATTGGACAATGAGAATACGTAGGCACAAGATGCGATATCTTGACGAGCAACCTTCCCCTTCTCCCACCTTTTGGTCTGGATAGAACCAATTAGTCTCACAACGTAGAACTTTAGGATAGAGTTCGGTTAACTCTATGTAAGAATCATGGATATGATTACTTACTTCCCTTTCTTGAGAGTTCAACATAGATCTAGAGAGTTTCGTAAAACTCTACACAAGCATGGATATGTTTGTTCCCCTTTGAACCTTGATCATAATCAAGTGTTCTTCATCCTTAGTGAGGTGAACTACGATTGCTCTGATTCTATCCTAGTTAGGATACGTAGGCAGAGGACGCGACGTCTTTGCGAGCAAACTTAGAAACTATCTTTAGGTTTTAACCTATACCTTTACCCAACCCCAAAACTTAGCAAACATTTACCAACTTAGCATGCAAACAAACAAAAGGTTCCCGTAGGGTACTACGGATGTTTAGGATGTGAAATACCTACCCTATGCATAACCAACCCCCGATCCCCGAATCTCTTAGCGTTGTTGTTACATCGCGCAAAAGGTTCTTTCTTTCTTTAGACCTTTCCTTTGGATAAATTAAAGTCCGGTTGTAAAAGAATTAAGATTCAAGTTAATTCAATAGCTTGATATCTGATTTTCACCGCAACAGAAATGGCGACTTCACTGGGGATATTTAAACTTGAGGGTTTAGCCTATTTTGTTTGATTGTATGCTATATTTGTGAATATTTGCTCAACATGTATATTTGTTAATATATATGCTTGTGTGTTGGGTGCTTTGAGTGGTGAGACAATCATATACCCGGACTTGAGTGCACTTATGGTAGGATGGTGGTATATTCAAGAAGGCTTATAGGGAGTTGATTCCCGACCAAGCTAACTTGAGAAACCACCGCTCAGTGTAGGCCCTTTTGAGAGTTAGTGATGTTGAATGAGTATTCATGAAAACATTACTACCCTCAACAAAGGAGCCGTTGACACTGTGGACCTTTAGATTACCTCTTTACCCCACTTTGGCCTTATTAGGACGTAGTGCGATGACTATGAGGGAGTAGTCCCGAAGTAGTTGATACGCGATACTACACTTGGACGAGACTCTCTTGAGAATATTATCGATTACCGAGTAATTTGGGAAATTGGTAATATCCGAAAGACGGGTTGTTGACTCTGGGAACTCTGTTAGAACCCGTTCGGCAGGTACAAATTAACCCATAGTACACACCTCTTGGGGATGGTTAGACCTTTGACTCCAAGCTTTTACTTCAAGCCTAGGAGGTCTTTGTGTGTGTATATGCATTGTATTTATGAATACTTGCCTTTGTATGGTGTGTGCATCATCTCATCATATCATCATAAGCATATCATGTCGCAACTGGTTTTGTAAAACTCAGTCGATCTCTGGTATTTTTTTTAAAAAAAGTTGTAACTTTTTTCCAACGATTGATGAAATGAAGGTTTTGACCCAATCAATCTTCCGAGTTTTGTAAAACCAGTTTTCTCTTTGCATTGCATTTTGCATTTTGCATTTTCTTTTCTCAGCCTTGCGTCTTTGTCTACCTCTTGTTCAGAGAGAGAGAGAGAGGGATACCTAGCACGCATTCGGGACCAATGGAAACAATGAACGAGCTTTTGAAAGGACAAGAAGCCTTGAAGGAGGAAATCAAATTCCTCAAAGGTCAAATGAATTGGGTTCTAGAGATATTGCAGAACATGATGAAAAAAGAGGGTCACTCCGACCATGTGGCGTCCAGAGAAACCAGGGATGCATCATCTTCGACGATTCCCCCAACTCAAGGACATTCTCAGTACCAACCACCAGATAACTGTCAATTGCGTCAGCACACTCAGCAAAGACCAAGGAAACCAGAGAGTTCGTTTCCAATGTCATACGGTCAGATATTGCCAGATTTGATCCAAGGCGAATTGATAATACCGAAGGAGCCGAAACCAGTAATTCCTCCTCATCCTCTGAACTGTGGTACTAACGCTAAAAAGGACTATCATACTAGGGCACTAGGGCGTTCAACTGAAGTCTCTCACCAGTCGGTGTGTGTTCCTCCTCAAGGTTCTCAAAGCCGGAGATTGAGCAAGAAGGATCATGTCAGGAAAAATAAGACTTACGGTAGACCAACTCCAGTACCGTTAAGCAAACTTTACCCGCTATTAATTCAGAATTCGCTAGTGACTCCGCGATTAGCCAAACCTGTGCCAGGACCATGGCATAATGTGAACCTGACCTGTGAATTTCACAAAGGAGCTGAAGGACACAACCTAGATGCATGTCCATCATTAGGGTTCATTGTTAAAAATCTGATCATTGACAAACACCTAGTTCTTGAAGAAGATCACCCAGAAGTTGAATGCAAGTATCATACTGGGACGATGGGGCATCTAGTGGAAGAGTGCAAAGATTTTAGGTTGAAGGTGCAAAGCTTGTTGGAGCTGTTAAAACCTCAAGAAGGTAAACCAAGCACCAGTGACTTAGCTCTTGAAGCAAGAGGCAAAAGACCTACGAGACCCCTCATAATTCTATATCACAAGGAGCAAGTGGTGGTTGGAGGTGTTTCCCCGCATGGGCCTGAAATTTGAAATTTGTTTTGTTAAACAATCTTAATTCCCTAAGATTGGCAGTTGTAGACTGTTTCAGCATTTCGTTGCATTTTCTTTGCATTTGAATTGCTTGTAAACTGTTGTTTATTTGAATTTGGCAATATTTAATGAAATGTTTGTGCATCTTTTGATTAAGTCCATTCGTTTCACTCTTTCTTTTTTCATTGTTATGAAATACCAAAAATGCAAGAAAATTTCTTTTGTTTACTAAACTGTTGTTTAAAACAAAGATTGAGGAGGATGATGAAAACTATATCCATAATTGCTGTTGATATGCTTTCAATTTAACTTTGCCGATGATGTAAGGCATTTTTTTCGATCCTTAAACACTGGAGAAATAAGGAAGATAATCCCTCGTTAACCCTTTCGAGCCTAGAAGTAGGAGTTTCTTTCTTTACAAAAACAAAACCTTACATCTCAAACCTGGGGCGGGTAGTTCTCAGTTAACTCGGAGATATGTGCATACAAGACGCTTTTCATATAAGAGTGGTGCATTCAGGTTTTTCTTCGCACACAACAAGAAAGTGTCGATGATGCTTTTCAGCTTAAAGGACGATGATGGTTCACTGTAATCATTAAACAAGGTAGTCACCTCCTTTCAAAAAAAAAAAAGAGAAGAAGAAAAAATGAAAAAAGAAAAGCCCGCTAAGTCAAAACCTATGAAAGGGACTTAGGCAAAAATGGGGCATCCCGCTGACTGTGTGTTCAAAAGAGACAAAAGTCAGGGATAAAAAGAAAGGAGTTTTGTAAGATTCTTCACTTTTAAAAATCCTCAAATAGCAAAAAGCTATCAAATGCTGTAAAGGAGTTGTGACTACCCTAGGTTTGTAAACCATCACCAACTATCATCAGTTCAAGTCTTAAGCCTATAAGAACCTGAATGTATAGTTTGAGTTAACTAAGCGTAGGATTGGAGTTCATCATGGAGAGTGGGTGGGACCAAATAACATTGAACCTTTATCCTTTGTTTCATGAACCGTGAACTAAGCCACGTTACAACCCTTAAAAGACCTAATTGAGGTAAGGTTGTTTTGAAAGCATATTACAACAAGGTTGGATAACCTGACTCCTAATGATCTTTGTTAATTGTGTGTGTTCATCACTTTATCCATCATTTGTAAAATGATTGGATCACTTTCACTTTGATCACTTGATCACTCCGCCGTGTGTGTTTCATCAAATATGTTTTCAAAAGATTGCATGAATTTTACATTGAAAATTTCCAGAATAAGGATGATGGAGCATACTCACACCGGCTACTACCAACAAAAGAATTATAGAGCAAACCCTTACACAATTAAACATCAACAAGATGAAAGACCCACCATCAAAAGGATGATGGACCGAACTCACACAGACTACTACCACCAAAAGGATGATAAAGCAAACCCTCACACAATCTGGCATTGACAAGATGACAGACCCACCACCAAAAGGATGATGGAGAGAACTCACACCAGCTACTATGACCAAAAGGATGATAGAGAAAACCCTCGCACAATCGGGTATCGATTAAATGACAGACCCACCACCAAAAGAATGATGGAGCAGACTCACACCGGCTACTACCACCAAAACAATGATAGAGCAAACCCTTGCACAATCTTGCATAGATAAGATGACAGATCCACCATCAAAAGGATGAAGGAGAAAATTCACACCGGCTACTACCACCCAAAGGATGATAGAGCAAACCTTCACACAATATGACATCCACAACATGATAGACCCACCACCAAAAGGATGATGGAGCGAACTCACACCGACTACTACCATCAATAGGTTGATAGAGCAAACCCTCGCACAATATGACTTCAACAAGATGACAGACCCACAACCAAAAGGATGATGGAGCGTACTCACACCGGCTACTTTCAACAAAGGATGATAGAGCAAACCCTCTCACAATCTGATATCAACAAGATGAGAGAACCACCACCAAAAGGATGATGGAGCGTACTCACATTGGCTACTACATACAAAAGGATGATATAGCAAACCCTCGCACAATCTGACACAAACAAGATGACAGAGCCACCATCAAAAGGATGATGGACTGAACTCACACCGGCGACTACCACCAAAAGGATGATAGAGCAAATCCTTGCACAATCTCGCATTGACAAGATGACAGACCCACCACCAAAAGGATGACGGAGCAAACTTACACCCGCACAATCTGACATCAACAAGATGAAAGACCCACAACGAAAAGGATGATGGAGCGAAATCACACCGGCTACTACCACCAAAAAGATGATAGAGCAAAACCCTCGCACAATCTGACATCAACAAGATGACAGACCCCCCACCAAAAGGATGATTGAGCATACTCACACTGGCTACTTTCAACAAAAGGATGATAGAACAAACCCTCTCACAATCTGATATCAACAAGATGACAAAACCACCACCAAAAGGATGATGGAGCGTACTCACACCGGCTACTACCAACAAAAGGATGATAGAGCGAACCCTCGCACAATCTGACATCAACAAGATGACAGACCCACCATTAAAAGGATGATGGAGCGAACTCACACCGGCGACTACCACCAAAAGGATGATAGAGCAAACCCTCGCACAATCTCGCATTGACAAGTTGACAGACCCACCACCAAAAGGATGACGGAACAAACTCACACTGGCTACTACCACCAAAAGGATGATAGAGAAAACCCCCGCACAATTTGACATCAACAAGATGAAAGACCCACCACGAAAATGATGATGGAGCAAACTCACACCGGCTACTACCACCAAAAAGATGATAGAGCAAAAGCCTCACACAATCTGGCATCAACAAGATGACAGACCCCCCACCAAAAGGATGATGGAGCGAAACTCACACTGGCTACTACCACCAAAGGATGATAGAGTAAACCCTCGCACAATCTGACATCAACCAGATGACAGACCCACAACCTAAAGGATGATGGAGCAAACTCACACCGACTACTACCACGAAAAGGACGATAGAGCAAACCCTTGCACAATCTGATATCAACAAGATGACAAAACCAACACCAAAAGGATGATGGGGTGTACTCACACCGGCTACTACCAACAATAGGATAATAGAGCAAACCCCCGCACAATCTGACATCAAAGATATGACAGACCCACCACCAAAAGGATGATGGAGCAAACTCACACCAGCTACTACAACCAAAAGAATGATAGAGCAAACCCTTGCACAATCTGGCATAGACAAGAAGAGAGACCTACCATCAAAACGATGACGGAGCAAACTCACTTCGACTACAACCACGAAAAGGATGATAGACCAAACCCTCGCACAATCTGACATCAACAAGATGACAGACCCACCACCAAAAGGATGATGGAGCGTACTTACACCGGCTACTACCAACGAAACGATGATAGAACACACCCTCACACAATCTGACATCAACAATGTGACAGGCCTACCACCAAAATGATGATTGAGGGAACTCACACCGGCTACTACCCCTAAAAGGATGATAGAGCAAACCCTCGTACAATCTGGTATCGACAAGATGACAAACCCACCAGCAAGAGGATGAAGGAGAAAACTCACACTGCCTACTACCACAAAAAGGATAATAGAGCAAACATTCACACAATCTGACATCAACATGATGATAGACCCACCACCAAAAGGATGATGGAGCAAACTCACACCGGCTACTACCACCGAAAGGATGATAGAGCAAACGCTCGCACAATCTGACATCAACAAGATGAAAGACACACCACCAAAAGGATGATGGAGCGAACTCACACCGGCTTCTACCACCAAAAGGATAATAGAGCAAAACCCTCGCACAATCTGACATCAACAAGATGACCGACCCCCCACCAAAAGGATGAGGGAGCGAAACTCACACCGGTTACTACCACCAAAAATATGATAGAGCAAACCCTTGCACCATCTGACAACATAAAGTTGAAAGACCCACCACCAAAAGGATGATGGAGGGAACTCACACCGGCTACTACCACCAAAAGGATGATAGAGCAAACCCTCGCACAATTTGGAATCGACAAGATGATAGACCCACCCCCAAAAGGATGATGGAACAAACTCATACCGGCTACTCCCACCAAAAATTTAACAGAGAAAACCCTCGCACAATCTGACATCAATAAGATGACAGACCCACCGCCAATAGAGTGATAGAGGGAACTCACACCAGCTACTACCACCAAAAGGATGATAGAGCAATGCCTCGCACAATCTGGCATCGACAAGATGACAGACCCCCCACTAAAAGGAAGATGGAGCAAACTCACACCGGCTACTTTGACCGAAAGGATGATAGCACAAACCCTTGCACAATCGGGCATCGACAAAATGATAGACCCACCACCAAAAGGATGATGGAGAAAACTCACACCGGCTACTACCACCAAAAGGATGATAGATCAAACTGTCGCATGATCTGACATTAACAAGATGACAGACCCACCACCAAAAGAATGATGGAGCGTACTCACACCGGCTACTACCACCAAAAGGATGATAGAGCATACCCTCGCACAATCGGATATCAACAAGATGACAGAGCCACCACGAAAGGGTGATGGAGCGTACTCACACCAGCTACTACCAACAAAAGGATGATAGAGCAAACCCTCGTACAATAAGACATCAACGAGATGACAGACCCACCACCAAAAGGATGATGGAACAAACTCATATCGGCTACTACCACTAAAAGGACGATAAAGCAAACCCTCACAGAATCTAGCATTGATAAGATGACAGACCCACACCCAAAAGGATGATGGAGAGAACTCACACCGGCTATTACGACCAAAAGGATGATAGAGAAAACCCTCGCACAATCGGGCATTGACAAAATGATAGACCCACCATCAAAACGATGAAGGAGCAAACTTACACCGACTACTATCACCAAAAGTATGATAGAGCAAATCCTCGCACAATCTGACATCAACAAGATGACAGACCCACCACCAAAAGGATGATGGAGCGAACTCACACCGACTACTACCACCAAAATGATGATAGAGGAAACCCTCGTACAATCTGACATCAACAAGATGACAGAACCATCACCAAAAGGATGATGGAGCAAACTCACACCGGCGACTACAACCCAAAGGATGATAGAGCAAACCCTTGCACAATCTGGCATAGGCAAGATGACAGACCCACCATCAAAAGGATGACGGAGCAAACTCACAGTGTCTACTACCACCAAAAGGATGATAGAGCAAACCTTCGCACAATCTGACATCAACAAGATGATAGTCACACCACAAAAATGATGGTGGAGCGAACTCACATCGGCTACAACCACCAAAAATATGATTGATAAAACCCTCGCACAATCTGACATCAACAAGATGATAGACCCACCACCAAAAGGAAGATGGAGGGAACTCACACCGGTTACTACCACCAAAAGGATGATAGAGCAAACCCTCGCACAATCTAGCATTGACAAGATGACAGACCCACCACCAAAAGGATGATGAAGCAAACTCACACTGGCTACTACCACCAAAAGGATGATAGAACAAACCCTCGCATAATCTGACCTCAACAAGATGACAAACTGTCGCTTCCGCGAAAATAAGGTGCCGGCAAGGCAGAAGAGTCGCCACCTTTCGTTATTTATCCCTCGGAACGGGAAAGGAAACGATTGGAAAAACCTGACGAAAAAGGGTAAGACAAGGTCGTCGCAACCGTTGTCTGGGTTCGGGAGTCGGTTACGCAAGGGGAAGGTATTAGCACCCCTCACGTCCGTCGTACTCGACGGGATCCACGCTTGTGGTGTTTACTGGATGAGTTGGTTTATCTATCTACCTATCAAGGCTGGCTTAAAAAGAAAAGAATATGACTCGGCAAAGCGTCGCGCTCTATGCCTACGTATTCCCATCAGAGAATGAGAAATCAGAGTCAATGTAGTTCGCCCTACGACGGGTTACGGGGAAGGTGGCTCGCCAATACATCAGTATTGTGCCTACGTACTCTCAATAGGTATGAGAGATCAGAGCTTACGTAGTTCGGGATAATACGGATTACGGGGATTCAGATTCATCTGTTTTATCGAGTAGGGTTAAACAGCAGTTCCAGCAGTTAGGGACAAAGCCTGTTTGCGATGGCGTTGAAGTTTAACGACACTCTTTTCTTCAAAAAAGCTTTCCTTTGAATTATGGGCCCACGGGGCAAAAAGGTTTGAAGTTTGTTTTCTGTCTTTTACGGAAGAAGTGTTTTTTTTATTGTGTTTGCAATTAGTATCGCACTAGAGACTATGACCTGAGAGTGAATGCGTCGCATGTCACCCAAAGGGTACCATACTAAACATCCAAGCTGTCGAAAAGAAAATCTCTGACAACCTTTCTCAGGTAGCTTAAGGCTCGTGACGTACGAAAGAAATCATTCATGATTACTGTATTTTAAGCTGTTTTGAGATGAGAAGAGAGAACGAACAGGTTCAATTAAAGGGAGACTATCAAGTCCTACTGTTGTCATGCCAAGGATTCATCCTATAGTTGAGGTTTGAAACAGGGAACTCCTAGAAGTTATCATGCATAGGTTTCACCCTAAATTTCTATCATCATTTCCTTATCAAAGGAAGTGAGAGTCCTAAAGGATCATGTCAATGATAAACAGAAACAGGTAAAGCATCAGCTTAAACAGTGAACAGTGAACGACTGTAAAATGCATGCAATGCAAGTGAGGGAGGAAATGTGTGTGGGGCAGCAGCCTCCAAAAGCTCATCTCAACCTCAAGCCAGATATGAATAGCTGCAATCATACAGCAGAAATAAAAACATGCTATCAAGCAAAATATAAAAGACTGTAATCATACAGAAGAAAATAAAATGCTGTCAAGCAAAATAAACCACATGGGCAAGGGAGCAGGGCTCTACCGAATACCCGCAAGCAAAGCCATACAGTAACAATACAAGCAGAGGGAGTAACTCAACCTCTAGTGCAATCATGCTCCCAGTCTTTAGACTTCAATCACCTTTCAAGGCTATCAGCTTCCCTGACAAATATCAATTTGTTCCTTCAAGCTCTCAACCTTTCAAACAGAAGTTTCAACTTAATCTTCTTCTTCAAGCTTCATCTCTTCAATCAATTCCATCTTCAGGCTTCACTCTTAACTACAAGTATCAATTTGATTCCTTCAGGCTCTCAAGTCTCAGTGTAAGTATCAACTCATCCTTTATTCCTCAGCTTCATCTTTTCACTTAATCTCAATTGAATCCTCTTCATAAGTATCAACTTACTCCTCAAGCTTCAGCTCTCTTTGCTTTATCAGTTTCAACTTGGTCTTCTTCATCTACAAGCCTCAGCTTCTCAGAGTAGTCTTCAATCACTTAGAAGTGTCAACTTCATCCTTCAATTTCCCTTAAGCAAGGAACTCCTCACTCTTCACTCCATCTTCATTGGGTCTTCAAGTATCAACTTGTTCTTCAAGCCCTTCAAGCTTCAGCTACAATGGCAATGCTCAAGGAATCATCCTCTACCACACTCTTCAATGAAGTCCTCATCCTCAAACTCAAGCCCAACATCTTTCAAGATACTCAAACCAGAAGATAATTGATTTAACAGAGTGAGAGGAAATGATAAACAGCTTACTGACAACCAAAGGAAGCCTGCAAGGGTTCATCATTATGAGAGACTAGTTCCCTCAAAGTTCTACTTCCCAGATAAAGCCACTCATCCTTCTAAAGGAGGGATGTGAATCTCTGAGAAGGACTTTTAGTCATTGGGAGGAATGTAAGCACAAGATGCTTTCCATGTTTGTGAAAGAAATCATTCTAACTACAAGGCTCTCCCTATGTCCTATCTCCTAATCTTCATTAGACACCTTCAGGCACCAACAAATACAAAGCTCCAAGCAACTTCAAGCAACTTTAAGCATCCTCCTCTTGTCTTCAACTTGTCTTCAACCTCAACCACAGGCAAACCAAGCACAAACCCTAATCTAAGGGAACTAGGGAAGTTAAACTAGTTGAATTAGTAAATTAGGATCACCTAAAACCTAGTACTAAAGTTAGCCCTAGCTAAAATACTAAAATCAATTGTAAAATCCTACAAACATTACTATGGGAACCTAGGTCAATCATGACTCTACCACATTAATTCCAGAGATCAAATCATCAAATTGGACTTAGAACTAAATTCTACATTACAAGGAATCAAACGTAAAACCCTACAAGAAAGCCTCTAAATATCAATCAAGAAAGCACACCTATTTTCATCACAAAAATGTGATGAAAATTCTATGGGATCATACATATCTAACCTAATCACACACAAAAAATTAGGCTTAAAATCATCACCATGAGATCAAACAAAATTTTACAAAAATATGCATCAAACATGAACATTTTAATATCAATTAAAATGCAAAATTCCAATTAAATCAGAAATTACATGAAATGAAAATATTTTTTCTCTAAAAAATAATAGACTCAATCGTGATTAATATGCAAAAAGAATGGGTTTGATTGGATTAATATTCAATTAGTTATGATTTTTACAAGAATCATGAATAAAATGAAAAATTAAATGAAAATCCAACAAAAAGATTAAACACACGGTGCAAGAAGTAATCATTTTCAGTTAAAAAACTGGGTTGGGCTCGCTGGGGGGTGTGAATAGCACACAGATCACTAAGCCCAAAACATCAAATAAATGAAACGCAGCGTTTCTTGCCTCAGGACCCTTCACAACTCAACTTTAAAACACAGCCGTTGGATCAGCTTCTAGTCAATGGTCAGAGCATGATCTAATGATGAAAACTTCATCTTCTCCATTTCAAACGCCTGAGCTTCGCGCCCAGCTCTGGCCACCGCCGATGGAGCTCCGATCATCCCCTTCAACCCTAGTTCTTCCTAGAGGCCTCCAATCCAAGAGGTCAAAACATGAAACTCATTCCAAATCTTGCCACGACATCAACCATACTATTAGTTTCTTCTGAAACCTCAAGAATCATCATCTCCCAATCTCAACCGAAAATGGCAATTCTCCTAATTTGTCTCTAATTGATCAATTAACCATCTAAAATCCATCCTAGGCCATTCTACAATCAATCTAGCACCCTAATTCAACCTAATTCTACCTAAATCATGCTATAGGAAGAAGGTTACCAACCTGGAAATTCTTGAATAACAGATGCACGAATCCTCCAAATCAAGCTCTCAAATCTTCTGGACACGATCACTGAACCTTCTTCTTGCTTCTGTATGCAAAAGAATCAATGGAAAGTGCTTCAATCTTGAAACACGATGATGAGTTGCAGGTGATGAAAACCACTTGTTCCTACACGATCTAGCCACCAATTCTTCTTGAAAATGGTCTGAAATCACTCCTTGACACTCATGGAAGAAGAATCAAGCAAGAAAATGAATGGAAATTGAGGAATTTGGTGAAACCGATTTCTATTGCAATCCAAGAAAATTCACTCTCAAACTAAGCTCAATCCTTCAATGATCACCAACCTCAGCCATGGATCCATTCTACTCAATATATAGATGGGGTTTGGATGATCTAGAACCCTCTAGATCCTTCCAATGAGATTTTACACTTCTCATGTCATGAGATTTTGAATCACTTATCATGACATGTACAACCCTTCCAAAAAGCTTGGAATTCATCCCATTCACTCTTAATTTCTCCCCTAGTGAGATATTAGAGGTGTTTAGCTTGCAAAACCCTTGCCCATGCCTTAATTTTGAGTTTTACAAATGTGGCTTAATATGCAAGTAAGTGCTTTTCAAAGCAAGTCCATAATTTAGACCTCAAATCAAAAATGTGGCTAAACCAATGTTCTTAAAATTTTTTCTAGAGTCAAAATGATATATTACATGCCATGGTTTGGATGTGTAGGTTGAAAATTTCAATTTCCAACTTTGGTTTATTTAACTTATGCCCTTATTTTAGGTCATTTTTGCAACTTTGAGCTACAAGCATTTCCAACATCTCATGATCTCCTTACTAGCCTTAAAACATCATTTTGAACAAGTTTGATGTTGAACATTTTTCCATTTGAAGCTTGGAAATAGGAGTTATGGCCTTATGGTTGAAATGACCTGTAATCTCCAAATGACCAAAATACCCTTGACTTGTCAAAGCCATAACTTGAGTTCTACAAATCCTATAAAGGACTTCTAGTACTCTCTAGAAATCTAAGAAGATAAGGAACAACATTCATGCTGACCAAAAGTCCATAGGAATCATCCTTCTTGGGAAAAAGTTTGATGCAAGTTGGGTAACTTTCAAGGCCCCAGATTCACATACCTCAGATGACCTGTAACTTGTCAAAGTCATAACTTGAGTTCTACAAATCCTATCAAGGACTTATAGTACTCAAATTAAATCTAAGAACAAGCTCTACAACATTCAGGTTGGGGGCAAGATGAGATGACAATCACATCTTGGGCTAAACTGCCTTGAAGATAGGGGTCAAACAAGGGGATTTTACACTGTCAAGCCTTAGAAACCCTAGCTTAAAACTTCTCAAACTCCTCAATCATGATGAGTTGACCTTGGAATCATCCTTATAGCATCTCAATGCATCAATCCATGATCACATGGCTCTTGAATTAGGTCTCAACCCTCTCCAAATCATCAGTTGACCTAGGGTTGACCCAGTCAAACCCTAACTGCACTACTCATGGCTGAGTCTTCTTAATCTTGTATAATGACCTATCTAGGCTTTATGATGGCTTTCAAGACATCTCATAAGCTCTCTCAAGGCTTCAAGTCTACATTCATGGCTTCAGAATCATCTGAGGTCTTTCCACAACTCTCAAGTTAGGAGGCACACCTTCTTGGTTTCAACCACTCTCTCTGAGGATCATCTGACATCTCTGACAAAGATATCAACCTTTGAACACTTGAATAAACTTCTTGGCTAGCTTCAAACTCTTGTGTAGCCCTTGATTGGTAATCATACCTCTTGATCTCCTGCATACATGTCAATGAAATGCAAATGATAATGCTAATGTGAATGAAATGAAACATAAGCTAGGTAAAGAAATGTTGGTCAAATTTTGGGGTGCAACAGCTGCCCCTATTCAAACGGCTTGAACCTGACTGGGTGAGAAGCGAACGGCTCTCAACCAATCAAGGTACGAGACAGTTGAATACCGATAAACCCGGAAATTTGCCAACTGCACAAGTACACAGTACTCTGATGGGAACAAATCTTCAAAAAACTGAAATATTAGCTGCACGGCAACTAGCTGGAGAATTGGTCACACGGTAACTGGTAATACATGGTTGATCATGCTGTCAGGCACCAAGATTCATCGGGACTTATCAAATCAACATCAAGTTAACCACGTCATCGGGCATTCAAAGAGGACTTTCGGGCCTCAGGCGGACTCCATCAGTAAGTCGGGAATAGAATTCTCGGTCAATCATGAACCAGTTGGGGATATCCAAACTTCTACCATCAGGCACTCTGCATCAGCTGGGAGAACTGCTTAATACGGTTGGACTTCAATCATCAAGTCTTCAAGGGAAGTTTCAACTTCACTGTTCGGAAACCTGCTGGGGATGACGCATCTCCGTTGGGGATTCTGGAGAACTATCAAGTAACTCTGCTTCGGGGATCCAGAAATCATTCTGACTGAATCATCTTTGCTGAGGAAATCAAGAATCATCTTGCACAAATAACTCCGCGGGGGCTTCAAGAATCATCCTGAACCAATAACTATGCTGGAGGTTTCAGGAATCATCCTGAGCAAACACTCTGCCGGGGACTCTAAGCATCAACTTGAGCAACCCTCTCTGGCGACTTCACTGGGGGTTTTAAGAATCATCTTAAACAAACGACCTTGCTGGGGAATTCAAGAATCATCTTGAGCAAGCGGCTCTGCGGGGGATCACCTGCAAAACAAGAACGGTAACGACCTAACTCATGTTTCATACGCATATGCTGTGACAATGGCGCAATGCTCCATACGGTGGAAATGCTATGCACTCATGCAAAATGTTAAGCAATCATGCAAAATGCTACGGCCCCGTCAGCAAAATAAATGCCGACGGGAGAATCTTCCGGTCGAGGAGAAATAACTACTCTGGTGAAAGAAGGAATCATCCTGCCATGGAGAAAAGGTCACACCAATCTCAATCGGACTCTGCATGGGGAAATGATCTTCAGTTTCCTGCTGCCGGGGAACGAAGCTCTACGAGAACCTGGACCTGCTGAGGGGAGCGATGTCAATCGCGGAAATAAACTGCACGGCCTTCACGGCTAACCCTTTTGGAGACAACGACTCCGGTGGGGAAACACAGCATCAACTACTCAACACTCTACTGGGGGCAACCAATCATGGCCCGACCTGCTTCCAAGGACTCGACTTTCTTGGGGATCTGCAAACTCGGCTGGGGAAGAAGAAATCATCCTGCTTCGGGGGAGAGTACGGCGCTGTCTGGAATCTGCTACACCTGTAACAACACAAACAAACACACAAGACACCCTTCTCAAAGGGACCTATCAAGGTTATCTTCTTGTGACAATGTTCAAGTAATTCATTGTTTCAACAATCAGTGGCCTAGGCCAGTAAATTTATGTATGTGCATTTTGTCAAAAACATCGGCGTTCTTTTTTCGCAAACAAAACAGATAAATGCTAAACAGACATACAAAATTGCTGAATAGTATACATTTTATTGATAACAAACCCCTGAATGGGTAAAAATGTTTTACAACAGATGCAAGCTCCTGGAATGAGGAAGCCGCGCAAAAAATAAAACAAAAATATACATCAGTATATACAAATGTCGGCAACGAGGCGTAGACGAACACCATGAGTTGATCCTTCTATGACCCACTCGACTTTGGTACTTCTCCGACGCTTCAGCTTCAGAAGAGATTGATTCAGATAAACGGCCCTCAGGTCTTCCAAACCACTAAACAATGAAAGTCCACACGCGGAACGCAGTCATTTGCTTTTTCAAATCTCTAACTTTTGCCTGAATCGCCCTTCCGGGTTTTCGATTCACCGGGATACCCTTTTTTGCCAAAGTCGCCCTTCCGGGTTTTTGACTTTGCGGGTGTACATTTTTCTTTTATATCCCTAATTTTTACCCGAACCTTTTTCCTTTTTTATGGTTCACCGGGATGCCCCATTTTTGCCTGGATCTTCTTTTTACTTCCAGCGGGTCATTTTTAAGCAAAGTATGTTTTAACTGCGTCCGCGTTAACCAGGGATGCAAAATCTTCACCATCCATCGTGGATAACAACAAAGCTCCTCCCGAGAAGACCTTGCTGACGACGTATGGACCTTCGTAATTAGGAGTCCACTTGCCCCGGTGATCGGAGTGTGGAGGAAGAATCTTCTTCAGGACGAGATCACCCGTCTGAAAGCTTCTAGGACGCACCTTCTTATCATAAGCTTTCTTCATTCGGATCTGGTACAGACGACCATATGCAATCGATGCTAATCTCTTCTCGTCCATCAGGCTGAGTTGGTTCAATCGGTTCGTAATCCATTATGCCTCGTTGAGTTTCACATCAACCAAAACTCGCAAAGAAGGGATCTTCACTTCTAACGGTAGGACAACTTCCATACCGTACACCAAGGAGAAAGGAGTTGCCCCGGTCGACGTACGTATCGTTGTACGATAACCGTGCAGTGCGAATGGCAACATCTCGTGCCAATCTTTGTAGGTCACAACCATCTTCTGAACAATCTTCTTGATGCTCTTATTGGCCGCTTCAACAGCGCCATTCATCTTCGGCCGGTAAGGAGATGAGTTGTGGTGTTCAATCTTGAAACTCTGGCACAGCTCCTTCATCATCTTGTTATTCAGATTCGAACCATTATCGGTAATGGTCCGCTCGGGAATTCCGTAACGACAGATGATATCCCTCTTTATGAATTTAGCCACCACCTGCTTGGTCACATTAGCATATGAGGCTGCCTCCACCCACTTGGTGAAGTAGTCGATAGCTACTAGAATGAAGCAATGACCGTTAGATGCAGTGGGCTCGATCTTGCCTATCATGTCGATGCCCCACATGGAGAACGGCCACGGGGAGGACATGACATTTAACGGGCACGGCGGCACATGAACTTTATCAGCATAAATTTGGCATTTATGACACCTCTTCGCGAATTTAAAGCAATCTGATTCCATCGTCAGCCAGTAATATCCTGCTCTCAGGATCTTTCTCGTCATAGCGTGCCCGCCGGCGTGCGTACCAAATGTGCCTTCATGGACTTCTTCCATGAGCATACTTGCCTCTTTCTCATCTACACATCTGAGTAGCACGAGATTGTGGTTTCTCTTATACAAAACTCCATCAGGATTGAGATAAAAATTTCCAGCCAGCCTCCTCAGAGTCTTCTTATCCTGGGTTGACGCTCCCGCAGGATACTCCTTAGTCATAAGGAAGGTCTGGATATCATGGAACCAAGGCTTGCCGTCGGCGGCTTCCTCGATCGCAAAGACGAACGCAGGTCTATCAAGACGAGAAAAGACAATTCTTGGAGCTTCATTCCAAAAATTGACTTTATACATTGAAGCCAACGTGGCTAAGGCATTAGCCATCTGGTTTTCGGCCCTGGGCACATGATGGAGTTCTACTCGATCAATGAACGGAAGTAGCCTTCTCGCATAGTTCATGTACGGCACCAAATTCGATTGGCGGGTCTTCCACTCCCCTTTAATCTGGTTAATCACAAGCGCTGAGTCACCATATACGTCTAGGTTCTTGATTCTCAAATCAATTTCCTCTTCTAGACCCATGATGCATGCTTCGTACTCCGCTTCGTTATTGGTGACTGGAAACGTCAGTCTTGCAGTGAACGGGATATGGGATCCATGGGGAGTCGTGATGATCGCCCCAATGCCACTTCCGTAGGAATTAACCGCCCCGTCAAATATCAATTTCCACTGGGATTTCCTATCTGGACCCTCGTCGGGCAACGGTTCATCGCAATCCTTCGCTTTAAGAAACATGATATCCTCATCAGGGAATTCAAATTTCATCGGCTGGTAATCCTCGATCAGCTGTTCGGCAAGGTAATCAGACAATACGCTTCCCTTGACGGCCTTCTGGGAAACATACTGAATATCATATTCCGTCAACACCATTTGCCATCTGGCAATCCTGCCCGAAAGAGCCTGCTTCTCGAAGACGTACTTGATCGGATCCATCTTCAAAATTAGCATGGTTGTGTGGTTGAGCATGTACTGTCGTAAACGTTTGGCAGCCCAGGCTAGTGCACAACACATCTTCTCCAGCATCGAGTAACGAGATTCACAGTCAGTGAACTTTTTACTCAAGTAATAAATGGCATGCTCCTTTCTGCCCGTCTCGTCGTGCTGACCGAGAACACACCCCATACTATTCTCAAGAACTATCAAGTACATGATTAGTGGCCGTCCAGCCACTGGGGGTATCAAGATTGGAGGTTCCTGTAGATACTGTTTTATCTTATCGAATGCCTTCTGGCAATCCTCATTCCAGATAATCGCCTGATCTTTCTTTAGCAGTTTGAACATCGGTTCACATGTGGCCGTGAGCTGAGAGATAAACCTTGCAATGTAGTTTATTCTGCCCAGGAAACCACGAACTTCTTTTTCGGTTTTTGGCACTGGCATTTCTTGTATCGCTTTAATCTTTGCAGGATCAACCTCGATGCCTCTTTCACTCACGATAAACCCCAGTAGCTTTCCGGACCATACTCCGAAAGTACACTTGTTAGGATTCAGCCTCAACCTGAACTTCCTAAGCCTCTCAAAAAGCTTCAGCAAATTAACCAGATGTCCCTCCTCCGTTTGGGACTTCACAATCATGTCATCAACATAGACTTCAATCTCATAATGAATCATATCATGAAACAAAGTTACCATTGCCTGTTGGTAAGTGGCCCCTGCGTTCTTCAGACCGAAAGGCATTACCTTATAGCAAAATGTTCCCCAGGGAGTGATAAACGTAGTTTTCTCCATGTCTTCCGGTGCCATCTTGATCTGATTGTAACCGGAGAAGCCATCCATGAACGAAAACACGGAGAACTGAGCTGTATTGTCGACCAACACATTAATATGAGGCAGCGGGAAATCATCTTTAGGGCTCGCCCTATTCAAATCCCAATAATCGACGCACATTCGTACCTTACCGTCCTTCTTCGGTACAGGCACTATGTTGGCGACCCACAGAGGGTAAGTAGTGACCGCTAAGAAGCCAGCATCAAGTTGTTTTTGCACTTCTTCTTTGATCTTAATGGCCATATTTGGTCTTGTCCTCCTAAGCTTCTGCTTGACGGGAGGACAATCTTCTCGCAACGGCAAGTGGTGGACCACAATGTCAGTGTCAAGTCCAGGCATATCTTCGTATGACCAAGCAAAGACGTCACTATACTCTCTTAGCATCTCGACCAATCTCTGCTTGACATCACTCTGCAGTGCAACCCCTATCCTGACGTTCCTGACAAGTTCTTCAGAACCCAGATTCACGATCTCAATCTCCTCTTCATGAGGCAGAATAACTTTCTCTTCTTGTTTCAACAAGCGGGCCAACTCTTCAAGAAGGTCTTCGTCTTCATCAATCTCTTCTTCGGCTTGATAGATCGGGCAATCAAAGTCGAAGTGAGCCGTAGAAGGTCCAGAGTCGATGTCATCTGTTATGTGGATCCTACAATAACAAGGGTTAAGTTTAAAACAAGGATGTGCAGGTTAGCACAAACCCCATTGCCATTTTATTGTTTTTCAAAACAAGTATAAAACAGGAATAACAGAGATCACAATATTTGAATACGAAGAAGAACGCCTTTTGATTTATTAACAAAATGCATGTACATAATCCAACAAGGCCCTGACAATAAAACCGCTATGCCCCGGGTAGGACATAGGGTTGTACAATGATTGGAAAAAGTAAATCATTACTCTTCGCTTGTCATCTGGATGATATCCTTGACGGACCAGTTGGTAAGGCCCTCGCCTGGCTTGCTTGGCTGGATCCAAGAGTCGAGGTCACAGTCGCTATCTCCGCTGTCTTCAGACACCGCGTTGACGCTTTCGAAAATCACCCCGCCACTGGTAAACTGGATCGGCCCTTTACCTCGAGACGCACTGCTAGAAGAAGAAGAAGTTTCAGCTCCAGGAGAATATCCCAACCCAAACTTATCTTGCTTGTTAGGTATCTCCAAAATTCGCCCCCAGCCTGGGGTAGATCCGGCTTGGACAACGGCCCGGGCTTCCTTGAAGGAAGAGAGAGTCATCTCTGGCTTTTCAGTGATTGCAGGAGCTACGTCCTTGACTTTACCAGCTTCGAACGCTTGGCATAGAGTTTCGTGGATTTCCCCATCCATCTCAACATACTTGAAGGACGACAAATGGCTCACCATTATGTCTTCCTCGCCACATACAGTTACGATGCTACCTCCGACAGCATATTTGAGTTTCTGGTGCAACGTGGAGGTCACGGCACCCGCCGAATGGATCCACGGCCGGCCCAAGAGACAGCTGTAGGCAGGCATGATATCCATAATGTAAAAGACCGCATCGAATGTTTCCGGTCCGACTTGAATTGGCAGGGTCACCTCCCCGAAAACATGGCGTTTAGTTCCATCAAACGCCTTCACAACCAGATCACTGGGTGTGCAAATCACTCTATGATATCTAACTTCATTAATGCCTTCTTCGGAAGAACATTGAGCGACGACACAGTGTCTACCAACACGTGAGACATGATTGTTCCCCTACACTCTATCGAGATGTGCAGGGCACTATTGTGGTTCCTCCCCTTTGGCGTCAACTCTAGGTCAGTGAACCCTAACCCATTTCCAGCATTCACGTGGGCTACGACCTCTTCCAGCTGGTTTACCGATATTTCTTGCGGTACATATGCGGCGTTCAACACCTTCAGCAGTGCGTTGCGGTGTGCTTCAGAACACAGCAACAGGTTCAAGATGGAAATCTTCGAAGGTGTCTGATGGAGATGATCCACGATCTTGTAGTCACTCTTTTTAATCAACCTCATAAATTCCTCGGCGTCTTTAACAAGTAAGTCTTTGTCTACCCCACGAGGGATCTCTTCAACGACTTTACTTTTCCCTTTATCAGTTGCATCAGCTCTGTCCGCTTTGTCCGCCACGAACTCAGATGGTGCAAACACTCTTCCGCTGCGAGTAATTCCGCTAACGCCCGCTAGGTTCTCCACAGACGACCCGAACGGTTCTAGTTCCAACTTCTGTCTGTTGCAGTAGACCTCTGCCCCGTAATGCCATGGGACAGCATTAGTGCTTTCGAACGGTATCGGCCCAGCTTTGGTGATGGTAATTGTGGGCGGTCTGGGTGCAGAAATAGTTATCGTCTGGCGAGGGATGGTCATGGTGGAAACCTCATCATCTTGCTTCAGCATTACCTCTCCCGATCCGCTTTCGACCCTTCGGCTAAATTGCAGGATTCCCTCGGTCACCAGACTTTGAATCCCCTCTCTCAGCTGTTCACATCCATCAGGACTTGTCGCACAACCCATGCACAACTCTCCGCAACCTAGAAAGAAACCTCTTTTCATCAGCTTAGCTTTAACGAAGCTAAGCGGTGTCTTCAGATCTCTGACGTCAGTCAACAAATCCAAACTCTCGTCTTCAATAATGGCGTTTACTCCACCTTCCCTATGATTCGGCATAGGGTTCTTCGTGACGTTTGGCACATTATCTGAGAAGTTGATGATCTTGGCATCCACCATGTCCTGCACCTTGTGCTTGAAGGCTTTGCAATTCTCTATTGTGTGGCCTGGTGCCCCTGAGTGAAACTCACAAGTCGCATTCGCGTCATAACCTGGCGGAGGTGCCCCTGTCAAGGGAGCCAAGGTTCTCTTCTGGATCAACTGTAGTTGAAGCAAAGTCTGCAATAGTTGCGCGTACGACATGGGTGGTGTCTCGAGGTGACGGCTCGACAGAGGTGCCCGATTCTGATACTTTTTGTACCCTTGTTGATTCGGTTGCTGCTGCTGCTGCTGTGGCTGTTGAACTGCCGGGATAGTTATGTTGGCCACCTACTGGTGAGGACCTTTACCCTTCCTTCGAGTGTTGGACACAACACTCATTTCTCCTTCCCGTCTTTTGCCACTATAAGGTTTCTTTTCGCCTCCTCCAGCTGAGGATGAATCACCTTGAATTTTCTCGAGTTTGATCCCATTTTCGATGTGCTCACCCGTGATAATGAGATCTGAGAAGGTTCCAGATATACCGCTGACTAATTTCTCATAATAAACCCCTGGGAGGGTGGCTACGAACATCTTCACAAGCTCGCGTTCAACCATCGGCGGCTGAACCCTGGCTGCCAACTCACGCCACCGTTGGGCGTATTCCTTGAACCCTTCGTTGTTCCTTTGCGACAGATTCTGCAGTTGGACTCGGTTCGGGGCCAAGTCACTGTTGTATTGGTAGTGGTGCACAAATGCTTCAGCAAGGTCCTTCCACGTGCGCACACTGGTAGGCTCCAGACTCATGTACCATTCAAGGGAGGGTCCGGACAGACTGTCCTGAAAGAAGTGCATCAGCAACTTCTCGTCCTCAGAATGAGTTGACATTTTCCTGTAATATGATCTCAGATGGACGCGAGGGCAAGTGGTGCCCTTGTACTTTTCAAAGTCAGGTACCTTGAACTTGGGAGGCACCTTGAATCAGCAATCAGTCCCAACTTGGACATATCAACGCCCAGGGTGTTCTGGTTCTCGATGTTCCTCATCTTATCCTCGAGTGCCTTGAACCTTAGATGTGCTTCAGCAGTCAGCTCACCCTCAGCACCTCTCTGAGAGAACACATCGTCTTGGCGGTCTTCTAACCAAGGCTGAGGCCCAAACAGATTCCCAACACCTGCATTGCCGTTGCCCAGCCCGATATTGACATTAGCTTCCAGACTCCCATTACCGACGCCCGTCGTATTGCCATTGAGTCCCATGTTAGCTATCACATTACCGTTGGCACTGCCATTCCCCCCGGTCACGGGGACGCCATTCTGTGGAGTTTCAACTGGTGGAGGAGTAGGCACGGTCCCACCATGGAGTACACCATTGCTATTGACCCTTGAAATCAAAGGTTGGACCAAGGTTCTGAGCTGATCCTGGCCATTGGCGACCGCTTGCATGAGCTCCATGAAGCGATCCATTCTTTCGCGGAGTTCCTGAACATCAGTTTGCACTTGCTCCATGATTCTGGTTTGATTTGCTCTGGTCGGATAGCGATGAATAGGTCTCTGATCAATCCTGGAACAACCTGAAACAACCTGAAAACACAAAAGGGTTAGGAAAAACGACAAAGTGCTCGTTATGCAAATGCTTCATGCAAATGCAAACGTGTGTCTGTGCGTTAGGGAGGTATCCCCCGATCCTAGTGCCTGAGTGCCAGTGCTGATAATAAGAAGTCCGAGTCCAGTCATGGAAATAACATCTCATATATAAAGAAAGCCCATCAAGGGAGTACACGACATCAGTGAGTACAAGAAGAATCAATAGCATGACCCCAGCCAACAAGCCTGGTGATGATCAGCCTACAACAATGATTAAAACAAAAGGAATACAAATAGTCAAGCACGGCCACGGGCGCGAAACTCTTCTAACAAATTCCTCGTTTTTGGATGATCAGGTCGAGTGAGTAACCCTTCGACGAGTAGCTCCCTCTGCACAATGGTGTATTGAAGACCTTCGACCGAATCTTCCCATGCTCCTTCACCGAAACAATCTTCTAACTTCCGCTTCTTGGACTCAAACATCAGTTTGCGCTCCTTCAGGTTAGCGAGAACTCTGTTGAGCTGGCCTTCAGCGGTATATCTGCGAGCGGTTTCTTCATCGAACCTCTTCTCACTAGCCTTCACCTGGGCTTCCAACTTGGAGATCTGTAGCATCAACTTGTCCTCCCGCTCTTTCCTGGTGGCTAGGGAGGCCTTCCAGTGCTAGTTGAACTTGGATATCCTCCGATATGCTTCGTCCAAGTGCTGCTTCTTCGTGGCCAGTACATCGTTGACAGCTTTGAAGTCTTGACCCATGCGCTCACGCTCAGCTATCTGCTTAGTCAAGTCTGTACCTAGCCGGTTCACCAGCTCTGTCTGCTTCTTGAAGGAATGAACGGCTTCGTTTCTCTCGCTCCGAAACTGAGCCAATTCTTTCTCCAGTTCTTCATTTTCCCTCTTCAATTCATCTCTCTCACTAACACCTGATTATGTTGAATGGGCACGATAGTATGCTCCCCAATCATTGGAGGGCTTTCTGGCTTGGCAGGAAGAAACGGCATCCCTATAGCCTCTGCTCTGGCTCTGATCCAAGTCATATACGGAGGGTAGGCTTGATTATTGCTTCTCCCCAGCAATGGTTTTCCCCTCTTACTGATGCCATTCCAGGCGCGCTGAAGCTTAGATAACAGACCCCCCTCTAGAAGACCGGTGAGGTACAAAGATTCCTGCACCTCTTCATCCTTCGGTGGAGCTCTCAAAGTGTAAGCAAACTGTCGGACCAGCAAAGACGGATTATAGTTTATACAGCCCTTCCTGCCTATCAAAGGCACGTTCGGAAACCCGCTGCAGCTGAAGATAATCTCGGTACCCAACCTATCTCTGTCAAACCAGTCAATACCCTCCGCTGATAGACTCATCAAACGCTCGGACCACTCAGCTGTGGCTGCAGACGAAACAAAGGGACCCCTCTTGGGTAGATGACTATCAAGCCATTTATAAAGCAAAGGCACACAACACGAGACATTCTTGCCCCTTCTATTCTCGTTTTTGTAGTGGATGGAATGGTAGACATCTCCTATCAAGGTAGGGACTGGATTCCCGGAAGCAAAGATGCGAAAGGCGTCGAAGTCTACAAAATCGGGCATATTGGGGAACACAATGATGCCATATATGCACAGAGCGAGGATGGCGTTGAATACGACCCAACATCCGTCTTTGGTGCACTGCTGAGCCTTACCCACTAAGAACTGCAGGGAGAAACCAGGAACCTTGTTCCAACTAGACAATACCAACTCGGAGACATCCAGATGAAGTGAAGGAGCTAGACTAGTCAGATCGGGCTCAACATCCATATGTACAAAAGGCATCTGACTTTTGATAGGCACGCCTAACAAATCAGCATACTCCTCTAGTGTGGGTGTGAGAACGAAATCCTGGAAAGTAAAGCATCTCAACGGAGGATCGTAGAACTGCAGCAGAGCGTGCAACCCATTCAACTCGAACGCAGAGGGTTTACGAACCAAACTGAGCAATTTGCCGTAAGATTTTCTGAACTCATCTCTCACAGAATCATCTGCTAAAGCAATCAAACCAGTCAGCTGAACCACATCAGGGGCAGGGAGCTTGTAAGCCACGGTCTTCCTCAGAGAACCCATAACAATACAATAGGAGGCAAGAAATCCTGAATCGGGGAAAACGGTACCTGCAACACAGACACACGTTAATGAAATGCACATGCGTATGCAAAACAATGTAAAATGCAATCATGCAGCAGGAGATCAAGGCAACTGTGCTGCGGAGATTCTACATCAACAAAATCATAATCCTGCTCTATCAAGAACAACCACTGTATCTGATAAGAAGAAAAACCCTGGTATCGGACCACCAATCTGCTCTGTCAAGAACACACACATATAGGACCATAAATCTGCTCTATCAAGAACACACACATATAGGACCATAAATCTGCTCTGTCAAGAACACCTCTGATAATAAGGACCTCTGATACAGGACCAAAAAATCTGCTCTGTCAAGAACAAACACAGGACCAAAACTCTGCTCTGTCAAGAACGAACATCTGATAATAAGAACCTCTGATACAGGACCAAAACTCCGATCTGTCAAGAACAAACATACATCTGCTGATGAGATCCTCAGATACCAATCAAAACCCTGCTCTGTCAAGAACAATCATCTGATGATAAGATCCTCTGATCCCAACAAAACTGATTCACTGTCAAGAAAACTAGGTAGTCTGAAGGTCAAAGTTTCCTGCAATAAACCCAACCCTGCTCACAGGTATGGACCTATACTGACTCAAGTTCGGCATCCTATGCGTTCATCAGCGTCACAGACATTCAAGAGGGGTGATACGATACCCAGAAGGTGTGGCATCACCAGCTCATGAAGCGGCCTCACTCGGCTGAATCACAAATGATCGGTCCCAGAGTCGACAATCCTCCAAACCAACAACCCCCTCAACCCAAAGGGTTGAAAAAGAAGCCAACCGGGAGAACCTCGTCTGAGCGTGGATTTCATGAGACACTAGTGCCTGCCAAGCAAGCACGCGCCCACTAATTTCCACAACTAATGCTATGTTCACTCAAGCCTGGGTCTGGCTTCTCACTCATCAGAATGCCCCTCCCACAACAGCACAAATAATCATATCATACTGAAAATAAAGTGTGGGACCTAAAGTGCGATAAATAAACACAACCCAACAAGTAATCATACAAGCGCTAGGATTGACTCTCGCAGGGGACGTCGGATCCCCAAACTGACTCGCGTATGGGACGTTGGATCCCAGGAAACTATCAATTCCCCAGCAGAGTCGCCAGTTGTCGCTTCCGTGAAAATAAGGTGCCGACAAGACAAAAGAGTCGCCACCTTTCGTTATTTATCCCTCGGAGCGGGAAAGGAAAAGATCGGAAAAACTTGACGAAAAAGGGTAAGACAAGGTCGTCGCAACCGTTGTCTGGGTTCAGGAGTCGGTTACGCAAGGGGAAGGTATTAGCACCCCTCACGTCCGTCATACTCGACGGGATCCACGCTTGTGGTGTTTACTGGACGAGTTGGTTTATCTATCTACCTATCAAGGCTGGCTTAAAAAGAAAAGAAAATGACTTGGCAAAGCGTCGCGCTCTATGCCTACGTATTCCCATCAGAGAATGAGAAATCAGAGTCAACGTAGTTCGCCCTACGACGGGTTACGGGGAAGGTGGCTCGCCAATACATTAGTATTGTGCCTACGTACTCTCAATAGGTATGAGAGATCAGAGCTTACGTAGTTCGGGATAATACGGATTACGGGGATTCAGATTCATCTGTTTTATCGAGTAGGGTTAAACAGCAGTTCCAGCAGTTAGGGACAAAGCCTGTTTGCGGTGGCGCTGAAGTTTAACGACACTCTTTTCTTCAAAAAAGCTTTCCTTCGAATTATGGGCCCACGGGGCAAAAAGGTTTGAAGTTTGTTTTCTGTCTTTTACGGAAGAAGTGTTTTTTATTGTGTTTGCAATTTCAATCACACTAAAGACTATGACCTGAGAGTGAATGCGTCGCATGTCACCCAAAGGGTAGCATACTAAACATCCAAGCTGTCGAAAAGAAACTCTCCGACAACCTTTGTCAGGTAGCTTAAGGCTCGTGACGTACAAAAGAAATCATTCATGATTACTGTATTTTAAGCTGTTTTGAGATGAGAAGAGAGAACGGACAAGTTCAACTAAAGGGAGACTATCAAGTCCTACTGTTGTCATGCCAAGGATTCATCCTATAGTTGAGGTTTGAAACAGGGAACTCCTAGAAGTTATCATGCATAGGTTTCAACCTAAATTTCTATCATCATTTCCTTATCAAAGGAAGTGAGAGTCCTAAAGGATCATGTCAATGATAAACAGAAACAGGTAAAGCATCAGCTTAAACAGTGAACAGTGAACGACTGTAAAATGCATGCAATGCAAGTGAGGGAGGAAATGTGTGTGGGGCAGCAGCCTCCACAAGCTCATCTCAACCTCAAGCCAGATATGAATAGCTGCAATCATACAGCAGAAACAAAAACATGCTATCAAGCAAAATATAAAAGACTGTAATCATACAGAAGAAAATAAAATGCTGTCAAGCAAAATAAACCACATGGGCAAGAGAGCAGGGCTCTACCGAATACCCGCAAGCAAAACCATACAGTAACAATACAAGCAGAGGGAGTAACTCAACCTCTAGTTCAATCATGCTCCTAGCTTAAAGTTAGTCTAGATATGAACTTATTCTAATGCATCAAGCAAATCAAACAAGGCACATCAGCACAGAAAAGAAAACAGACAAGAAAGCAGATTAACCCCTCTCTTCCAAGCTTCAGCTTTTCACTTAGCAACCCAGTCTTCAGACTTCAATCACCTTTCAAGGCTATCAGCTTCCCTGACAAATATCAATTTGTTCCTTCAAGCTCTCAACCTTTCAAACAGAAGTTTCAACTTAATCTTCTTCTTCAAGCTTCATCTCTTCAATCAATTCCATCTTCAGGCTTCACTCTTAACTACAAGTATCAATTTGATTCCTTCAGGCTCTCAAGTCTCAGTGTAAGTATCAACTCATCCTTTATTCCTCAGCTTCAGCTTTTCACTTAATCTCAATTGAATCCTCTTCATAAGTATCAACTTACTCCTCAAGCTTCAACTCTCTTTGCTTTATCAGTTTCAACTTGGTCTTCTTCATCTACAAGCCTCAGCTTCTCAGAGTAGTCTTCAATCACTTAGAAGTGTCAACTTCATCCTTCAATTTCCCTTAAGCAAGGAACTCCTCACTCTTCACTCCATCTTCATTGGGTCTTCAAGTATCAACTTGTTCTTCAAGCCCTTCAAGCTTCAGCTACAATGGCAATGCTCAAGGAATCATCATTTACCACACTCTTCAATGAAGTCCTCATCTTCAAACTCAAGCCCAACATCTTTCAAGATACTCAAACCAGAAGATAATTGATTTAACAGAGTGAGAGGAAATGATAAACAACTTACTGACAACCAAAGGAAGTCTGCAAGGGTTCATCATTATGAGAGACTAGTTCCCTCAAAGTTCTACTTCCCAGATAAAGCCACTCATCCTTCCAAAGGAGGGATGTGAATCTCTGAGAAGGAATTTTAGTCATTGGGAGGAATGGAAGCACAAGATGCTTTCCATGTTTGTGAAAGAAATCATTCTAACTACAAGGCTCTCCCTATGTCCTATCTCCTAATCTTCATCAGACACCTTCAGGCACCAACAAATCCAAAGCTCCAAGCAACTTCAAGCAACTTTAAGCATCCTCCTCTTGTCTTCAACTTGTCTTCAACCTCAACCACAGGAAAACCAAGCACAAACCCTAATCTAAGGGAACTAGGGAAGTTAAACTAGTTGAATTAGTAAATTAGGATCACCTAAAACCTAGTACTAAAGTTAGCCCTAGCTAAAATACTAAAATCAATTGTAAAATCCTGCAAAAATTACTATGGGAACCTAGGTCAATCATGACTCTACCACATTAATTCCAGAGATCAAATCATCAAATTGGACTTAGAACTATATTCTACATTACAAGGTATCAAACCTAAAACCCTAAAAGGAAGCCTCTAAATATCAATCTAGAAAGCACACCTATTTTCATCACAAAAATGTGAGAAAAATTCTATGGTATCATACATGTATAACCTAATCACACACAAAAAATTAGGCTTAAAATCATCACCATGAGATCAAACAAAATTCTACAAAAATATGCATCAAACATGAACATTTTAATATCAATTAAAATGAAAAATTCCAATTAAATCAGAAATTACATGAAATGAAAATATTTTTTCTCTAAAACATAATAGACTCAATCATGATTAATATGCAAAAAGAATGGGTTTGATTGGATTAATATTCAATTAGTTATGATTTTTACAAGAATCATGAATAAAATGAAAAATTAAATGAAAATCCAACAAAAAGATTAAACACACGGTGCAAGAAGTAATCATTTTCAGTTTAAAAACTGGGTTGGGCTCGCTGGGGGGTGTGAATAGCACTCAAATCACTAAGCCCAAAACATCAAATAAATGAAACGCATCGTTTCTTGCCTCAGGACCCTTCACAACTCAACTTTAAAACACAACCGTTGGATCAGCTTCTAGTCAATGGTCAGACCATGATCTAATGGTGAAAACTTCATCTTCTCCATTTCAAACGCCTGAGCTTCGCGCCCAGCTCCGACCACCGCCGATGGAGCTCCGATCATCCCCTTCAACCCTAGTTCTTCCTAGAGGCCTCCAATCCAAGAGGTCAAAACATGAAACTCATTCCAAATCTTGCCACGACTTCAACCATACCATTAGTTTCTTCTGAAACCTCAAGAATCATCATCTCCCAATCTCAACCGAAAATGGCAATTCTCCTAATTTGTCTCTAATTGATCAATTAACCATCTGAAATCCATCCTAGGTCATTCTACAATCAATCTAGCACCCTAATTCAACCTAATTCTACCTAAATCATGCTATAGGAAGAAGGTTACCAACCTGGAAATTCTTGAATAACAGATGCACGAATCCTCCAAATCAAGCTCTCAAATCTTCTGGACACGATCACTGAACCTTCTTCTTGCTTCTGTATGCAAAAGAATCAATGGAAAGTGCTTCAATCTTGAAATACGATGATGAGTTGCAGGTGCTGAAAACCACTTGCTCCTACACGATCTAGCCACCAATTCTTCTTGAAAATGATCTGAAATCACTCCTTGACACTCATGGAAGAAGAATCAAGCAAGAAAATGAATGGAAATTGAGGAATTTGGTGAAACCGATTTCAATTGCAATCCAAGAAAATTCACTCTCAAACTAAGCTCAATCCTTCAATGATCACCAACCCCAGCCATGGATCCATTCTACTCAATATATAGATGGAGTTTGGATGATCTAGAACCCTCTAGATCCTTCCAATGAGATTTTACACTTCTCATGTCATGAGATTTTGAATCACTTATCATGACATGTACAACCCTTGCAAACAGCTTGGAATTCATCCCATTCACTCTTAATTTCTCCCCTAGTGAGATATTAGAGGTGTTTAGCTTGCAAAACCCTTGCCCATGCCTTAATTTTGAGTTTTGCAAATGTGGCTTAATATGCAAGTAAGTGCTTTTCAAAGCAAGTCCATAATTTAGACCTCAAATAAAAAATGTGGCTAAACCAATGTTTTTAAAATGTCTTCTAGAGTCAAAATGATATATTACATGCCATGGTTTGGATGTATAGGTTAAAAATATCAATTTCCAACTTTGGCTTACTTAACTTATGTCCTTATTTTAGGTCATTTTTGTAACTTTGAGCTAAAAGCCTCTCCACCATCTCATGACCTCCTTACTAGCCTTAGAACATCATTTTAAGCAAGTTGATGTTGAAGATATTTCCATTTGAAGCTTGGAAATAGGAGTTATGGCCTTATGCTTGAAATGACCTGTAATCTCCAAATGACCATAATGCCCTTGACTTGTCAAAGCCATAACTTGAGTTCTACAAATCCTATCAAGGACTTCTAGTACTCTCTAGAAATATAAGAGGATAAGGAACAACATTCATGTTGACCAAAAGTCCATAGGAATCATCCTTCTTGGAAAACGTTTGATGCAAGTTGGGTGACTTTCAAGGCCCCAGATTCACATACCTCAGATGACCTGTAACTTGTCAAGGTCATAACTTGAGTTCTACAAATCCTATAAAGGACTTATAGCACTCAAATTAAAGCTAAGATCAAGCTCTACAACATTCATGTTGGGGTAAGATGAGATGACAATCACATCTTGAGCTAAACTGCCTTGAAGATAGGGGTCAAACTAGGGGATTTTACACTGTCAAGCCCTAGAAACCCTAGCTTGAAACTTCTCAAACTCTTCAATCATGATGAGTTGACCTTGGAATCATCCTTATAACATCTCAATGCATCAATACATGATCACATGGCTCTTGGATTAGGTCTCAACCTTCTCCAAATCATCAGTTGGCCTAGGGTTGACCCAGTCAAACCCTAATTACACCACTCATGGCTGAGTCTTCTTAATCTTGCACAATGACCTGTCTAGGCCTCAAAGTGATCTTCAACACTTCTCATGAGCTCTCTCAAGACCTCAAGTCCAACCTCATGGGTTCAGAATCATCTGGTGGCTTCCCACAACTCTCAAGTTAGGAGACCTACACACTTGGCTTCAACCACTCTCTCTGAGGATCTTTTAACCTCTCTAACAAGGATATCAACCCTTGAACATCTGAATAGCCCTCTTAGCTAGCTTCAAACTCTTGTATAGCTCTTAATTGGTAATCATACCTCTTGATCTCCTGCATACATGTCAATGAAATGCAAATGATAATGCTAATGTGAATGAAATGAAACACAAGCTAGGTAAAGAGAAGTTGGTCAAATTTTGGGGTGCAACAGCTGCCCCTATTCAAACGGCTTGAACCTGACTGGGTGAGAAGCAAACGGCTCTCAACCAATCAAGGTGCGAGACGGTTGAATACCGACAAACCCGGAAATTTGCCAACCGCACAAGTACACGGTACTCTGATGAGAACAAATCTTCGAAAACTGAAATGTTAGCTGCACGGCAACTAGCTGGGGATTGGTCACACGGTAACCGGTAATACATGGTCTATCATGCCGTAAGGCATCAAGATTCCTCGGGACTCATCAGGTCAACAATCACGTTGATCATGCCATCGGGCATTCAAAGAAAACTTTCGGGCCTCAGCCGGACTTTATCAGTAAGTCGGGAATAGAATTCTCAATCAATCATGAACCAATTGGGGATACTCAAACTTTTGCCATCGGGTACTCCGCATTAGCTGGGAGAACTGCTTCATTAACACGGTTGGACTTCAATCGTCAAGTCTTCGAGGGAAGTTTCAACTTTGCTGTTCGGAAACCTGCTGGGGATGACGCATCTCCGCTGGGGATTCTGGAGAACTATCAAGTAACTCTGCTTCGGGGATCCAGAAATCGTTCTGGGTGAATCAACTCTGCCGAGGAAATCAAGAATCATCTTGAACAACTAACTCCGTGGGGACTTCAAGAATCGTCCTGGACCCATAACTATGTTGGAGATTTCAGGAATCATCCTGAGCAAACGCCCTGTCGGGGACTCTAAGCATCAACTTGAGCAACCAACTCTGGCGAATTCACTGGGGATTTTAAGAATCATCTTAAACAAACGACCTTGCTGGGGAATTCAAGAATCATCTTGAGCAAGCGGCTCTGCGGGAGATCACTTGCAAAACAAGAACGGTAACGACCTAGCTCATGTTTCATACACATATGCTGTGACAATGGCGCAATGTTCCACACGGTGGAAATGCTATGCACTCATGCAAAATGTTAAGCAATCATGCAAAATGCTACAACCCCGTCAGCAAAATAAATGCCGACGGGAGAATCTTCCGGTCGAGGAGAAAGAACTACTCTGGTGAAAGAAGGAATCATCCTGCCATGGAGAAAAGGTCACGCCAATCTCAATCGGACTCTGCATGGGGAAATGATCTTCAGTTGCCTGCTACCGGGGAACGAAGCTCTACGAGAACCTGGACCTGCTGAGGGGAGCGATGTCAATCGCGGAAATAAACTGCACGGCCTTCACGACTAACCCTTCTGGAGACAACGACTCCGGTGGGGAAACTAGGGGATTTTACACTGTCAAGCCTTAGAAACCCTAGCTTGAAACTTCTCAAACTCCTCAATCATGATGAGTTGACCTTGGAATCATCC
Organism: Lathyrus sativus; assembly: GCA_963859935.3. Classification (NCBI taxonomy): domain Eukaryota; kingdom Viridiplantae; phylum Streptophyta; class Magnoliopsida; order Fabales; family Fabaceae; genus Lathyrus; species Lathyrus sativus. The sequence continues at coordinate 58,866 of CAWUDS030003304.1, forward strand.
TTATAGCATCTCAATGCATCAATCCATGATCACATGGCTCTTGAATTAGATCTCAACCCTCTCCAAATCATCAGTTGACCTAGGGTTGACCCAGTCAAACCCTAACTGCACTACTCATGGCTGAGTCTTCTTAATCTTGTATAATGACCTATCTAGGCTTTATGATGGCTTTCAAGACATCTCATAAGCTCTCTCAAGGCTTCAAGTCTACATTCATGGCTTCAGAATCATCTGAGGTCTTTCCACAACTCTCAAGTTAGGAGGCACACCTTCTTGGTTTCAACCACTCTCTCTGAGGATCATCTGACCTCTCTGACAAAGATATCAACCTTTGAACACTTGAATAACCTTCTTGGCTAGCTTCAAACTCTTGTGTAGCCCTTGATTAGTACTCATACCTCTTGATCTCCTGCATACATGTCAATGAAATGCAAATGATAATGCTAATGTGAATGAAATGAAACATAAGCTAGGTAAAGAAATGTTGGTCAAATTTTAGGGTGCAACACAAACCACCCACCAAAAGGATGACAAAGAAAACTCACACCGGCTATTACCACCAAAAGGATGATAGAGGAAAGCCTCGGACAATCTGACATCAACAAGATGACAGAACCACCACCGAAAGGATAATGGAGCGTACTTACACCGGCTATTACCAACAAAAGGATGATAGAGCACACCCTCGCACAATCTGACATCAACAATATGACAGACCTACCACCAAAAGGATGATGGAGCGTACTCACACCAGCTACTACCACCAAAAGGATGATAGAGCATACCCTCACACAATCTGATATCAACAAGATGACAGAGCCACCACGAAAGGGTGATGGAGCGTACTCACACCAGCTACTACCAACAAAAGGATGATAGAGCAAACCCTCGTACAATAAAACATCAACAAAATGACAGACCCACCACCAAAAGGATGATGGAACAAACTCAGATCGGCTACTACCACTAAAAGGATGATAAAGCAAACCCCCACAGAATCTAGCATTGATAAGATGACAGACCCACACCCAAAAGAATGATGGAGAGAACTCACACCGGCTATTACGACAAAAAGGATAATAGAGAAAACCCTCGCACAATCGGGCATTGACAAAATGATAGACCCACCATCAAAACGACGAAGGAGCAAACTCACACCGACTACTACCACCAAAAGTATGATAGAGCAAATCCTCGCACAATCTCACATCAACAAGATGACAGACCCACCACCAAAAGGATGATGGAGCCAACTCACACCGGCTACTACCACCAAAATGATGATAGAGGAAACCCTCGCACAATCTGACATCAACAAGATGACAGAACCATCCCCAAAAGGATGATGGAGCAAACTCACACCGGCGACTACAACCCAAAGGATGATAGATCAAACCCTTGCACAATCTGGCATAGGCAAGATGGCAGACCCACCATCAAAAGGATGACGGAGCAAACTCACAACGACTACTACCACCAAAAGGATGATAGAGCAAACCTTCGCACAATCTGACATCAACAAGATGATAGACCCACCACAAAAAGGATGATGGATCGAACTCACATCGGCTACAACCACCAAAAATATGTTAGATAAAACCCTCGCACAATCTAGCATTGACAAGATGACAGACCCACCACCAAAGGATGATGAAGCAAACTCACAATGGCTACTACCACCAAAAGGATGATAGAACAAACCCTCGCACAATCTGACATCAACAAGATGACAATCCACCCACCAAAAGGATATGGAGCAAACTCACACCGGCTATTACCACCAAAAGGATGATAGAGGAAAGCCTCGGACAATCTGACATCAACAAGATGACAGAACCACCACCAAAAGGATAATGGAGCGTACTTACACCGGCTGCTACCAACAAAAGGATGATAGAGCACACCCTTGCACAATCTGACATCAACAAGATGACAGACCTACCACCAAAAGGATGATGGAGCAAACTCACACCGGCTACTACGACCGAAAGGATGATAGAGCAAACCCTTGCACAATTGAGCATCGACAAAGTTACAGACCCACCACCAAAAGGATGATGGAGCAAACTCACACCGGTGACTATAACCCAAAGGATGATAGAGCAAACCTATGTATAATCTGACATCAACAGGATGATAGACCCACCACCAAAAGGATGATGGAGAGAACTCACACCAGCTACTACCACCAAAAATATGATAGAGCAAACCCTTGCATAATCTGACATCAACAAGATGACAGACCCACCGCCAAAAGGATGATGGAGAAAACTCACACCAGCTACTACCACCAAAAGGATGATAAAGGAAACCCTCGCACAATTTGGCATTGACAAGATGACAGACCCACCACCAAAAGGATGATGGAGCAAACTCACACCGGCTACTACGACCAAAAGGATGACAGAGCAACCCCTAGCACAATCGGGCATCGATAAAATAACAGACCCACAACCCAAAGGATGATGGGGCAAAATCACACCGACTACTACCACCAAAAGGATTATAGAGCCAACCCTTGTACAATCTGGCATCGACAAGATGACAGACCCACCACCAAAAGGATGATGGAGCAAACTCAAACTGGCTACTGCCACCAAAAGCATGATAGAGAAAAACCCTCGCACAATCTGACATCACCAAGATGATAGACCCCCCACCAAAAGGATGATATTGGGGAACTCACACCGCTACTACCACCAAAGGATGATAGAGCAAACCCTTGCATAATCTGACCTCAACAAGATGATAGACCCATAATCAAAAGGATTATGGAATGAACTCACACCGGCTACTACCACCAAAAGAATGATAGAGCAAACCAGCACACAATCATATATCAACAAGATGACATAACCACCACCAAAAGGATGATGGAGCATACTCGCACCGGCTACTACCAACCAAAGGATGATAGAGCAAATCCTTGCACAATATGACATCAACAAGATGACAGACCCACCACCAAAAGGATGATGGAGGGAACTCACACCGGCTACTATGACCAAAAGGATGATAGAGGAAACCCTTGCACAATCTGACATCAACAAGATGACAGAACCACGACCAAAAGGATAATAGAGCGTACTTACACCAGATGCTACCAAAAAAAGGATGGTAGTTCACACCCTCGCATAATCTGACATCAACAAGATGATAGACCCAACACCAAAAGGATGATGGAGCAAACTCACACCGGCTACTACCACCAAATGAATGATAGAGAAAACCCTCGCACAATCTGACATCAACAAAGTTACAAAACCACATTCAAAAGGATGATGGAGCAAACTCACACCCGCGACTACAACCCAACGGATGATAGAGCAAACCCTTGCACAATCAGGCATAGGCAAGATGACAGACCCATCATCAAAAGGATGATGGAGCAAACTCACACCAGCGACTACAACCCAACGGATGATAGAGCAAACCCTTACACAATCTGGCATAGGCAAGATAACAGACCCATCATCAAAAGGATGATGGAGCAAACTCACACCTGCTACTACCACCAAAAGGATGATAGAGCACACCTTCGCACAATCTGACATCAACAAGATGATAGACCCACAACCAAAAGGATGTTGGAGCAAACCCACACCAGCTACTACCACCGAAAGGATGATAGTGCAAACCCTCGCACAAACTTATATCAACAAGATGACAGAACCACGACCAAAAGGATAATGGAGCGTACTCACACCGGCTACTACCAACAAAAGGATGATAGAGCGAACCCTTGCACAATCTGACATCAACAAGATGACAGACCCACCACCAAAAGGATAATGGAGCGAACTCACACCAGCTACGACGACCAAAAGGATGATAGAAGAAACCCTCGCACAATTTGGCATTGACAAGATGAAAGACCCACCACCAAAAGGAAGATGGAGCGAACTCACACCGGCTGATATGAAAGAAAGGATGATAAAGCAAACCCTTGCACAATCGGGCATGAACAAAATGAATGACCCACCACCAAAAGGATGATGGAGCAAAATCACACCGGCTACTACCACCAAAATGATGATAGATCAAACCCTCGCACAATCTGACATCAACAAGATGATAGACCCACCACCGAAAGGATGATGGAGTGTACTCACACCTCCTACTACCACCAAAAGGATAATAGAGCAAACCCTCACACAATCTGATATCAACAAGATAACAGAACCACCACCAAACGGTGATGGAGCATACTCACACCAACTACTACCAACAAAAGGATGATAGAGCAAACCCTCGTACAATAAGACATCAACAAGATGACAGACCCACCACCAAAAGGATGATGGAACGAACTCACAACGACAACTACCACCAAAAGGGTGAAAAAGCAAACCCTCACAGAATTTGGCATTGATAACATGACAGACCCACACCCAAAAGGATGATGGAGATACCTCACACGGCTACTACGACCAAAAGGATGATAGAGGAAACCCTCGCAAAATCGGGCATTGACAAAATGATAGACCAACCATCAAACCGATGACAAAGCAAACTCACACCAACTACTACCACCAAAAGTATGATAGAGCAAATCCTCGCACAATCTGACATCAACAAGATGACAGACCCACAACCAAAAGGATGATGGAGTGAACTCACACCGGCTACTACCACCAAAAGGATGATGGAGCGAACTCACACCGGCTACTACCACAAAAAGGATGATAGGGAAAACCCTCGCACAATCTGACATCAACAAGATGACAGAACCACCACCAAAAGGATGATGGAGCAAACTCACATCGGCGACTACAACCCAAAGGATGATAGAGCACACCCTTGCACAATTTGGCATAGGCAAGATGACAAACCTACCATCAAAAGGATGACGGAGCAAACTCACACCGACTACTACCACCAAAAGGATGATAGAGCAAACCTTCGCACAATCTGACATCAACAAGATGATAGACCCACCACCAAAAGGATGATGGAGCGAACTCACATCAGCTACTACCACTAAAAATATGATAGAGAAATCCCTCGCACAATCTGACATCAACAAGATGACAGACCCACCACGAAAAGAAGATGGAGGGAACTCACACCGGCTACTACCACCAAAAGGATGATAGAGCAAACTCTCACACAATTTGGCATTGACAAGATGACAGACCCACCACCAAAAGGATGATGGAGCAAACTCACACCGGCTACTACGACCAAAAGGATGATAGAGAAATCAATGGCACAATCGAGCATCGAAAAAATGACAGACCCACCATCGAAAGGACGATGGAGCAAACTCACACGGGCTACTACCGCCAAAAGGAAGATAGAGCAAACCCTTGCACAATCTGGCATAGGCAGGACGACAGACCGATCATGAAAAGCATGACGGAGCAAACTCACACCGACTACTACCACCAAAAGTATGATAGAGCAAATCCTCGCACAATCTGACATCAACAAGATGACAGACCCACAACCAAAAGGATGATGGAGCGAACTCACGCCGGCTACTACCACCAAAATGATGATGGAGCGAACACACACCGGCTACTACCACAAAAAGGATGATAGGGAAAACCCTCGCACAATCTGTCATCAACAAGATGACAGAACCACAACCAAAAGGATGATGGAGCAAACTCACATCGGCGACTACAACACAAAGGATGATAGAGCACACCCTTGCACAATCTGGCATAGGCAAGATGACAGACCTACCATCAAAAGGATGACGGAGCAAACTCACACCGGCTACTACCACCAAAAGGATGATAGACCAAACCCTCGCACAATCTGGCATTAACAAGATGATAGACCCACAGCCAAAAGGATGATGGAGCAAACTCACACCGGCTACTACGACCAAAAATATGATAGAGAAATCCCTCGCACAGTCGAGCATCGACAAAATGACAGACCCACCACCAAAAGGAAGATGGAGGGAACTCACACTGGCTACTACCACCAAAAGGATAATAGAGCAAACCCTCGCACAATCTGATATCAACAAGATGACAGACCACCCACAAAAAGGATGATGGAGCGAACTCACACCGGCTACTACGACCAAAAGGATGATAAAGGAAACCCTCGCACAATCTGACATCAACAAGATGACAGAACCACCAATAAAAGGATAATGGAGCGTACTTACACCGGCTGCTACCACCAAAAGGATGATGGAGCAAACTCATATCGGCTACTACGACCGAAAGGATGATAGAGCAAACCCTTGCACAATCGAGCATCGACAAAGTTATAGACCCACCACCAAAAGGATGATGGACCAAACTCACACCAGCCACTACAACCCAAAGGATGATAAAGCAAACCCTTGCACAATTTGGCATAGGCAAGACAACAGACCCATCATCAAAAGGATGACGGAGCAAACTCACACCGGCTACTACCACCAAAAGGATGATAGAGCAAACCTTCGCACAATCTGACATCAACGGGATTAGAGACCCACCACCAAAAGGATGATGGAGCGAACTCACACCGGCTACTACCACCAAAAATATGATAGAACAAACCCTAGCACATTCTGAAATCAACAAGATGATAGACCCACCGCCCAAAGGATGATGGAGGGAACTCACACCAGCTACTACCACCAAAAGGATGATGGAGGGAACTCACACCAGCTACTACCACCAAAAGGATGATAGAGAAAACCCTTGCACAATTTGGCATAGACAAGATGACAGACCCACCGCCAAAAGGATGATGGAGCGAACTCACACCGGCTACTACGACCAAAAGGATGACAGAGGAAACCCTCGCACAATCGGGCATCGATAAAATGACAGACCCACCACCAAAAGCATGATGGAGAAAATTCACACCGCTACTACCACTAAAAGGATGATAGAGGAAACCCTCACAGAATCTGACATCACCAAGATGACAGACCCACCGCCAAAAGGATGATGGAGTGTACTCACACCGACTACTACCACCAAAAGGATGATAGAGCAACCTCTTGCACAATCTGACATCAACAAGATGACAGACCCCCACCAAAAGGATGATAGAGCAAAACTCACACCAGGTACTACCACCAAACGATGATCGAGTAAACCCTCGCACAATCTGACATCAACAAGATGACAGACCCACAACAAAAAGGATGATGGAGCGAACTCACATCGGCTACTACCACCAAAAGGATGATAGAGCAAACCCTCGCAAAATTTGGAATCGACAAGATGATAGACCCACCACCAAAAGAATGATGGAACAAACTCATACCGGCTAATCGCATCAAAAATTTGACAGAGCAAACCCTCGCACAATCTGACATCAACAAGATGACAGACCCACCGCCAAAAGAATGATAGAGGGAACTCACACCAACTACTACCACCAAAAGGATGATAGAGCAATGCCTCGCACAATCTGGCATTGACAAGATGACAGACCCACTACCAAAATGATGATGGAGCTAAGTCACACCGGCTACTACCACCAAAAGGATGATAGAGCCAACCTTTGCACAATCTGGCATCGACAAGATGACAGACCCCCACCAAAAGGGTGATGGAGCAAAACTCACACCGGCTACTACCACCAAAGGATGATAGAGCAAACCTTCGCACAATCTAACATCAACAAGATGACAGACCTACAACCTAAAGGATGATGGAGCAAACTCACACCGGCTACTACCATCAAAAGGACGATAGAGCAAACCCTCGCACAATCTAACATCAACAAGATGACAGAACCACCACCAAAAGGATGATGGAGCATACTCACACCGGCTACTACTAACAAAAGCATGATAGAGCAAACGCTTGCACAATCAGACATTGTTGCACCCTAAAATTTGACCAACATTTATTTACCCATCAAGTGTTTGAAGGTTGGTACCTTTGTCAGAAAGCTCAAGAGATCCTCAGAGGAATTGGTTGAAACCAAGGTTGTGTGTCTCATAGCTTGAGAGTTGTGGGTGCCCCTCAAATGATTCTGAGACTATGAGGATGAACTTGAAGCTTTGAGAAAGCCTATGAGATGTCTTGAAAGCCATCATGAAGCCCAGAGAGGTCATTGTACAAGAATTCAGAAGATTAAACCATGAATGGTAGAATTAGGGTTTGACTGGGTCAACCCTGGGTCAACTAATGATTTGGAGAAGGTTGAGACCTAATCCAAGATCCATGTGATCATGGAATGATGTATTGAGATATTATAAGGATGATTCCTAGACCAACTCATCATGATTGAGGAGTTTGAGAAGTTTTAAGCTAGGGTTTCTAAGGATTGACAGTGTAAAATCCCCTAGTTTGATCCCTATCTTCCAGGCCGTTTTAGCTCAAGATGTGATTGTCATCTCATCTTCCCCACAACATGAATGTTGTAGATCTTGTTCTTAGATTTAATTTGAGTGGTAGAAGTCCTTGATAGGATTTGCAGAGCTCAAGTTATGGTTTTGACAAATTACAGGTCATCTGAGGTATGTGAATCTGGGTCCTTGAAAGTCACCCAGTTTGCAGACAACTTTTGCCCTAGTAGGATGATTCCTATGATCTCTTGGTCAACATGAATGTTTAATAGCATCTTCTTAGCTTTCTAGAGAGTAATAGAAGTCCTTTATAGGATTTGTAGAACTCAAGTTATGGCTTTGACAAGCCAGAGGCATTTTGGTCATTTGGAAGTTATAGGTCATTTCAAGCATAAGGCCATATCTCCTACTTCCAAGCTTCAAATGGAAAAATCTTCAACATCAAACTTGCTTAGAATGATGTTTTAAGGCTAGTAGGGTGGTCATGAGATGTTGAAAAGGCTCATATCAAAAAGTGATAAAAATGGCCTAAAAAGGAGGCATAAGTTAATTCAAGTGAAGTTGAAAATCATAAATCCCAAGTTCTAAATCCAAACCATGTCATATGATAGGTCATTTTGACTCCAAATGAGATTTTAAGAACAATGGTTCAGCCACAATTTTGATTTGAGGCTTGCATCATAGGGTTGCTTTGTAAAAGTCTTGCTTGCATAATAGGGTACCAAACCAAAACAAGGAAAAGCTCAATATCAAGGTGTTTATGCATTGTATCTTGTCCTAAATCTCATTTAAGGAGATATTCAAGTCAGTTACCAAGTGTACAAGGGTTTTTGTCATGATATATCATGTGGTGAGAATGAAAATGCAAATTACCATGACATGGAAAATTCAAGTTCTTACTAGATGGTTCTAGGAGGTTCTAGACCTTTCTAAACCTCTCTATATATTGAGTACAACTTGCATTGGTGAAAGGTTGGTGATAGTTGGTGTTGATTGTGGTAGAGAAAAGAGTGTGAAACCATAAAGCTCCATTTGCAAATTACATTGAATCTCTTGATTCTTCTTCATTACCATTCCATTTTTCTTCACAAATCATCTCCATAAACATTGCTGAGTGTGTTCATGCTAGAGTGAGGATCCATTGATGAAGAATTGAAGGCTTTCCCATTGAATTTGCAAGGAAGCAAATTGCATTGGATCTTGAAGTACAAGTCCTCTACATCAAATCTTGTGCAAGCAGAAGAAAATTCACCATTCAAGGAGTGTTCTTGAGGAGCTACAAGGCTTGGATTGAAGACTTTCATCACCTACCATTTCAAGAAGCAAGGTATGCAAAATCATTCCTACACCCTATTCTAGGCATGGCTAGGGCTAATTATTAGTGTAGATCCATTAGAGACAATTAGGGGATCAATCTTGATGAGTTTGGGACTGATTGGGGAGGTTTCATCCATGGACACGAATTCTTGATGGAGTTAGAATGAATGATATATTGAGTTTTAATGCAAGATATATGGCTGATTTTAATGAGTGTAACATGAGGATCATTTTTGTATAAAGAATGTTGAGTTTGGTGAAGGTCGAAAACTGATGAAATTGTGAATTCATGGAGTTTCCCCATTCGGTTTGGATAATAGAGGCCATGTTAATGGAAACCAATGCCATGGTTGTGTTCAGCTTGGAAAATAGGTCGAGATAGGGCTTTATTTCGTGAAATTTGATGAAGATACGAGGGAGAACGATGAGCTGGAAGATCTGTGCATGAAGCTTGTGTTTTAATGGTGATGCTGAAAACCCTAGTCTTAAGGAAGAAGACGAAGTTATCGCCGTCGGATGAGCGTATGAATGGTTGACTTGAAAACGATCCAATGGCTATGATTTGAAAACGACTTGGAGGGAGAATGAAAGCAGCGTAAAGCGCTGCGTTTCATTAAACGCGTGCTGGGCTTTGAGTAATTTCATGCTAATCCCACCCCCCTGTGAGGCCCAATCCAATATTGCACTATATTTTCTTGCTCTTCGCACCGCGATTTTATCTTTTTCTTTTCATTTTAACTGATTTTTCTGATTTGCAATGGGCCAGGCGCGCTTTGCTATTCGCCACCCCCAATCTGAGCCCATGTGAAATAATAACTGGATTTTATTTCTATTCATACCCCATGCATTAATTCTCATATTAAATTTTCTCCAATTTTTTTATAACTTTGAAAATCCATATTAAATTGAAAAATGAATATTTTTTTCCCACTTTCCATTTTCTGTCTAGAAAATATAAAATCGTAAAATTGCCATTTTATTTCATTTTTATATTTTTTGTATATTTTCTCTTTTAATTGTTTTTTTAATTCTTTTAGTTGATGCCTTGATTTGTAGGATTTAGTTAGGGTAGTTCCCTTTAGATTTTTAGGTCAATCCTTTTAGGGTAGTTAGATGTATGTTTTAGGTTCCCCCTGAATTAATTCCATATTTTTGTGATGATTTTTAGGATAGTTTTGATTAGGTAATTCTAGGTAGTGTAGAATTAGGTTAAAACTTCAACATAGGTCCATAACAACTTTAGATTTTAGGTTTTTAGGACAATTTAGACTATGGGGAATATATGGGACTTAAGGGTAGGTATGTAGGATCCTTAGAAATTATATTAGGATTTAATATAATAGTATGCTATTTTTAGTTGATTTTTGCATTGTATGATTGTTTGTGTTGCCTTTAGGGCATGTTTGTTTTAGTTTGCTTTGCTTTGGAGTTTTCCTTTGGCTTGAGGAGCTTGGTATCTCTTTGTGGAGCATTGTGGAGCATTGTAGAAGAGTTGAAGATGCACTGAGGAGCTTGAGGAGCTTGTTCTTCTTTTCTTTTTTGTTGTTTAGGGTTAGGGACTAGGAAGAGCTTAGATGTAGACAATTTCCTTCTCAAATATGGATGGTATCATTCACCTCCATTCCTCCCTATGATTCAAATTCCTTCCATGGTATACACCTCTCTCCTTTGGAGGGATAAGTGATATACATAGGAGGTAGAACTTTTGAGGGAACCCTTCACTTGATGTTGAACCCTTATAGGTCACCTTTGGTGATCAAATAAGCAGTTCAATATCCCCCAGCTTATCAGTAAGTGGTTTTCTCTGGTTTTGATTATCTTGAGAGATGCAGAGCCTGAGCTTGAAGATGAAGACTTCATTGAAGAGTATTGAAGAGGATGAATCCCCGAGTAGTTCCATTCCAGCTGAAGCTTGAAGAGCATGAAGATCAAGTTGATACTTGAAGATCCCTGAAGATTAGGTGAAGCCTGAAGGTGGAGCTGATCAAAGAAGCTGAAGCTTAGGGGAGAAGATGAGTTGATACTCATGTTGTAAGGTTGAAACCTGGAAAGCAATTGATATCTGAAGTCTGAAGACTGAGTTGCTGCTGGAGGAGCTGAAGCTTTCTTCTGTTTTCTTTTCTGTATTGTGTGTTTTGCTTGATTTGTCTGTTGCATTAGATTAAGTTCATCTATAATAAGTAGAATCTAGGAGCATGTTTGCATTAGAGGTTGAGTTGCTCCCTCTGCTTGTATTGTTACAACGTGGCTTTGCTTGCGGGTATTCGGTAGAGCCCAACTCCCTTGCCCATGTGGTTTGTTTGCCTGATGGCATTTCATTTCATTTTATCTGTATGATTGCAGTTTACTGTTTATTGCTTGATAGCATGTTGTTTATATTTCAGTATGATTACTGTTATTTCATTCTGGCTTGAGGTTGAGATGAGCTTGTGGAGGCTGAAGCCCCACACACACTTCCTCCCTCACTTGCATTGCATTCATTTTACTGTTAAGCTGATGCTTTGTCTGTTTTGGTGTATCATTGACATGATCCCTTAGGACTCTCATTTCCTTTGATAAGGATTTGATGATAGACTTTTAGGTTGAAACCTATGCATGACAACTTCTAGGAGTTCCCTGTTCAAACCTCAACCATAGGATGAATCCATGGCATGATAACAGTAGGACCTGATAGTCTCCCTCCTAGTTAGGCCTGTTCTCTTCTCATCTCAAAACAGTTTAAATACAGTAATCATGAATGATTTCTTTCGTACGTTACGAGCCTTAAGCTATCTGGGAAAGGATTGTGGGAGAGTTTCTTTTCCACAGTCTGGATGTTTAGTATGGTACCCTTTGGGTGACATGCGACGCATTCACTCTCAGGTCATAGTCTCTAGTGCGATTGAAATCGCAAACACAATAAAAAACACTTCTTTCGTAAAAGACAGGAAATAAACTGTAGTTTCCCGAACTACGTGAGCTCTGATCTCTCATGCCTGTTGAGAGTACGTAGGCACAAGATGGCGATGTCTTGGCGAGCTACCTTCCCCCATAACCCTTCGTAGGCCTAACTACGTTGACTCTGATTTCTCATTCTTTGATGAGAATACGTAGGCATAAAGTGTGACGCTTTGCCGGTTCATTTTTCTTTTCTTTTTCAGCCAGCCTTGATAGGTAGATAGAACAAAACCAACCCGTCCAAGTAAACACAACAAGCGAGGATCCCGTCGAGTACGACGGACGTGAGGGGTGCTAATACCTTCCCCTTGCGTAACCGACTCCCGAATCCAGACAATGGTTGCGATGACCTTGTCTTACCCTTTTTCGTCAGGTTTTTCCGATCGTTTCCTTTCCCGCTCTGAGGGATAAATAACGAAAGGTGGCGACTCTTCTGTTGTGCCGACACCTTATTTTCGGGCAAGCGACAGCTGGCGACTCTGCTGGGGACTCCAACGGTTCCCTGCGAGAGTCAATCCTAACGCTTGTATGTTTACTTGTTGGGTTGCGTTTATTTATCGCATTTTTACTTTTCGCACTTTATTTCCCGCATTTTATTTTCAGTATCATATGATTATTTGTGCTGTTGTGGGATGGGAGTTCTGATGAGTGAGAAGCCATACCCAGGCTTGAGTGCACTATAGACTTAGAGTGGAAATTAGTGGGCGCGTGCTTTCTTTGCAGGCACTAGTGTCTCATGAAATCCACGCTCAGACGAGGTTCATCCGGTTGGCTTCACTTTCAACCCTTTGGGTTGAGACGGTTGCTGGTTTGGTGGATTGTCGACTCTGGGGACCGATCATTTGTGATTCAGCTAAGTGAGGCCGCTTCATGAGCTGGTGATGCCACACCTTCTGGGTATCGTATCACCCCTCTTGAAAGTCTGTGACGCTGATGAACGCATAGGATGCCGTACCTTGAGTCAGTTTAGGTCCATACCTGTGAGTGGGGTCGGGTTTATTGCAGGAAACTTTGACCTTCAGACTACCTGGTTTTCTTGATAGTGAATCAGTTTTGTTGGTACCAGGGTTCTTAGTTGCAGATTTGTCTGTTCTTGATAGAGCAGGTTTTGATCAGAGGATCTTACCATCAGGTGTTTGTCTGTTCTTGATAGAGCAGGTTTTGATCAGAGGATCTTATCATCAGGTGTATGTCTGTTCTTGATAGAGCAGGTTTTGATCAGAGTATTGTCATCAGTTGTTTGTTCTTGATAGAGCAGATTTTTAGTGGGGTCTGAAGATCTCATCAGCAGCTGTATGTTTGTTCTTGATAGGGCGGATTTTTTGATTTGGGGTCTGGAGACTTCGTCAGCAGATATTTCTTGATCATACATCAGAGGTCCTTATTATCAGACAGTTGTTCTTGCCAGAGCAGAATTTTGATCCTATATATGGTCCTATCAGATGATTGTTCTTGGTAGATCAGATTCGTGGTCCTACATCAGGGTTTTCTTCTCATCAGTGGTCGCGGTTGATATAGAATCTCCACAGCACCAGTCACCTGGATATATTATTGCATGACTGCATTTTTTGCATTAGTTCGCATGACATTTGCATTTCATTAACGTGTGTCTGTGTTGCAGGTACCGTTTCCCCGATCCAGGATTTCTTGCCTCCTATTGTGTTGTTATGGCCTCTCTCAGGAAGACCGTTGCATACAAGTTCCCGACCCCTGATGTGTCGAAGTTGACTGGTTTGATAGCTCTAGCAGGTGATTCTGTAAAGGACGAGTTCAGAAATTCTTATGGCAGGTTGCTCAGTCTGGTTTGCAAGCCTTCTACGTTCGAGCTGAACGGGTTGCATGCTCTGTTGCAGTTCTATGACCCTCCGCTGAGGTGTTTCACTCTTCAGGACTTCGTTGTCGCGCCGACGCTGGAAGAATATGCTGATTTGCTGGGTGTGCCAATCAAGAGGCAGATGCCTTTTGTTCACATGGATGCTGAGCCTGATCTGGCTGGTTTAGCTTCTTCACTTCATTTGGACGCCTCTGAGTTAGTAGTGACTAGTTGGAACAAGGTTCCTGGGTTTTCCTTGCAGTTTCTGGTGGGTAAGGCACAGCAGTGTGCCAAGGACGGGTGTTGGGATGCGTTCAATGCCATCCTCGCTTTATGCATATATGGCATTATCTTGTTCCCCAACATGCCCGATTTCGTAGACTTTGATGCGTTTCACATCTTCGCTTCAGGGAATCCAGTCCCTACCCTGATCGGAGATGTCTATCACTCAGTCCATTACAAGAATGAGAACCGGAGAGGGAAGAATGTCTCATGCTGCGTACCTTTGTTGTATAAATGGCTTGATAGCCATCTGCCCAAGAGGGGTCCTTTTGTCTTGTCTGCAGCCACAGCTGAGTGGCCTGAGCGTCTGATGGGTTTATCTGCAGAAGATATTGACTGGTTCGACAGAGACGGGTTAGGTACTGAGGTGATCTTCAGTTGCAGCGGGTTTCCTAACGTACCTCTGATAGGTAGGAAGGGTTGCATAAACTACAATCCGTCGTTGCTGGTTCGACAATTCGCATATGCTTTGAGGACTCCGCCGAAGGAGGAAGAGGTACATGAATCTCTGTACCTCACGGGTACTTTAGAAGGGGATTTGTTGTCCAAGCTTCAGCGTGCGTGGAATAGTATCAGTAAGAGAGGAAAGCCTTTGTTGGGAAAAAGCAACAGTCAAGCCTACCCTCCGTATTCAGCTTGGATCAGAGCCAGAGCCAATGCTATAGGGATGCAGTTTCCTCATGTCAAGCCAGAAAGCTCTCTAGCGGTCGAAGAGCCTACTACTGTACCCATTCATCAGCATAACCAGGTATTAGCTGAGCGGGATGAATTGAAGCGGGTGAACGCAGAACTGGAGAAGGAGTTAGCTCAGCTTCGAAGTGAGAGGAACGAGGTCGTTCATGCTTTCAAAAAGCAGACGGAGTTGGTGAACCAACTAGGTACAGACCTGGCAAAGCAGATTACCGATCGTGAGCGCATGGGTCAAGATTTCAGGGCTGTTAACGACGTATTGGCTACGAAGAAGCAGCATTTGGACGAGGCATATCGTAGAATATCTAAGTTCGACCAGCACTGGAAGGCTTCCCTGGCCACCAGGAAAGAGCGGGAGGATAAGCTGATGCTGCGGATCTCCAAGCTGGAAGCCGAGGCGAAGAGCAGTGAGCAGAGGTTTGATGAAGAAACCGCCCGCAGATACGCCGCCGAAGGCCAACTCAACAAAGCTCTTGCCAACCTGAAGGAGCACAAGCTGATGTTTGAGTCTAAGAAGCGGAAACTGGAAGATTGCTTCGGCGAGGGAGCATGGGAAAGTTCAGTTCAGGGACTTCAGTATACCATTGGGCAGAGGGAACTACTCGTCGAGGGGTTGCTCACTTTGCCAGATCATCTGAAGACGAAGGAGTTATTAGCAGAGTACCGCGCCCGCGGCCGTGCTTGACTAGTTGTATTCCTTTTGTTTTGATCTTTGTTGTATGCTGACCATCACCAGACTTGTTGGTTGAGGTCACGCTGTTGATTTGTCTTGTACTCGCTGATGCTATGTACTGCCTTGACAGGCCTTTCCTTATATATATGAGATTGATGTTTCCATGATTGGGCTCGAACTTCTTCTTATTATTATTATCAGCACTGGCACTAAGGCACTAGGATCGGGGGAAATCTCCCAAGCACACAGACACACGCATGCATCTGCATGAAGCATTTGCATGGCGTACATTTTGTTGTTTTTTCCTAACCTTTAGTGTTTGCAGGTTTTTTCAGGTTCACAGGTCCCAGACTGTCTCCGGTGATTCCAGGATTGATCAGAGACTCATTCACCGTTATTCAACTCGAGCTAATCAGACAAGGATTATGGATCAGGTGCAGACAGATGTCCAGGAGCTCCGCGAGCGGATGGATCGCTTTATGGAACTGATGCAGGTGGTCGCTAATGGTCAGGACCAGCTCCGAACTTTGGTTCAACCTTTGATCTCTAGGGTTGATAGTAACGGCATACTTCATGGCGGGGCTGTGCCTACTCCTCCACCAGTTGATACTCCGCAGAATGGTGTTCCTGTTGCCGGGGGCAACGGCAGTGCTAATGGCAATGTGATGGCCAATATCGGACTCAATGCGACGGGCGTTGGCAATGGGAGTCTGGGAGCTAATGTCAACATCGGGCCGGTCAATGGCAATACTGGCGTCGGGAATCTGTTGGTGCCTCAACCGTGGCTTGAGGATCATCAGGATGATGTGTTTTCTCAAAGAGGTGCGGAAGCGGAGCTGAAAGATAAAATGAGAGACATTGAGAATCAGAATACTTTGGGCGTTGATATGTCCAAGCTGGGGTTAATTACTGATTTTAAGGTACCTCCTAAGTATAAGGGTACCACTTGCCTTCGTGTCCACCTTCGATCGTATTATAGAAAGATGTCTGCCTATTCCGAAGATGAGAAGTTGCTGATGCACTTCTTCCAAGATAGTTTTTCTGGGCCATCCCTCGAGTGGTACATGGGCCTGGAGCCCACTAGCGTGCGCACATGGAAAGATCTCGCTGAAGCGTTTGTCCTCCACTATCAGTACAATAGCGACTTGGCCCCGAACCGAGTCCAGCTCCAGAACCTTTCGCAATGGAATAATGAAGGCTTTAAGGAGTACGCCCAGCGGTGGCGTGAGTTGGCTGTGTAACAGCCCAAATTTCATTAAATAATTAATTGTAGTAATTAATTGATTTAGTGGGATTTTATGTTAATATTGGAATTAATTTTTATTAATTGGAATTAATAGAGAATTGAAAGGAAATTGGAAGGAAAGAAAATAAAAGGGATATATAAGTGAGAAAGAAGAGAAAGGAAATTAGAGAAAACATTTGGAGAGAAAGAGGAAAGAAAGAAGAAAGAAGAGAAAGAGAGGAGAGGAAGAGGAAAAGTGGAAAAATCATCAAGAACCAACATCAAAGCTCCGATTAATCGAGGTAAGGGTGAGAAATGTTTCTATTTGATCATTGCATGATGTTATGTATGTTGGGTTGGGGTTTTGGTAGAGTTTTCATCACTTTCCAATTAGGGCAAATGTTGGATTAATCGGTAGATTGATGATTTAATCGGTTGAAACTGAGCAATAATGCCGTAGAATAGTCGGGTAACATGTATTGATGCTATTTGTACTGATTTGGATGTTTGAGGTTTGGTTGATGATGGATTGATGAAGGAGAGGCAGAATAGGGTTCTGTTCTGCGCAGGTTCGCTGGCTCTCGCCAGGCGAGCGAAGGCGAAGCCCAGCGAATGCTGGCGAATAATTAAGTTTAAGTTCCAGTGGACTTTGCTGGCGAGTTCGCCAGGCGAAGTTGGATAGCGAAGGTTCGCCCAGCGAAGGTGCTGGCGAAGGTGCTGGCGAATGAAGTCAGTAGCTACTGACTTGGGCTCGCTGGGAAGTCTCGCCAGGTGAAGCCTAGCGAGTGTTCGCTGAGAGAGTTCGCCAGGCGAAGGCCAGGCGAAGGTTCGCTGCGAGGGTTCGCCAGGCGAATGAGGGCGAATGTGACAGCATTTTTCTTTTGCTGTGTTGTTCATGTGGAGATGGTTTGGTTGCTTCTCATAGGGGAATGCCTTTATGATATGATATAGATATGATCTATTGTGATGATGTGTGCTGTGGGTAGCCTACGGGCGTGAATCCTAGTTGATGCGCGATGCGTATTAATTCTGATAAATAGAAATACATGTGAATACAATGATGAATGTATGTGTATTGTCTAATGAACTTGTGAATGCTTGATGTGTATACAATTATGTGATGAGTATGCATGAGAACATGGTGGATATGTGTGCATAACTTATAATTGTATGATTGGTATTGTGATGTGTATACCTTGTATGAGATGGCATGAGATAAAGAATAAACATACTATGAAAAATGTGTTGTGGATGCATATTGTTTATATGCGATTGTATGTTAAAATACTTGAAGAATGCATGAGAGCATAATGATGGATATGCGTGCATTGCTTGCTAAATATGATGTTGTATTGAATTGTGAATATATATGTGGATAATGCATGAGAACATATCGCGGATATGTGTGCATTGTGTGTTAATGTGGTGATATTATTGAATTGCGAATACATTGGTGATTATTGTGATAGGTTGTGTGTGCAATCATGATGTAATTCTTGAAGAGATGAATTATTTGAATGCATGAGATTAAGATGTCGGTCTTAAGTGCATTTGTTGTGGTTGATTGTACATGCATCATTTAGTCAAGAGGCAATGTTTGTTAGTTTCGTGGAAACTAGTGACTTGTCCCAAACCTAGAAGAGTGGGTTTGAAGGCTTAGAGGACGGGCCTTTGTGGTTATCGGTCTAGAAGAGTGGACCCGGTTTAATGTAAAAACCGAAAAAATATAACGGGTTATCGGTCTAGAAGAGTGGACCCGGTTTAATGTAAAAACCGAAAAAAGATAACGAGAGTCGGTACCGCATTGCATGAGTTGCATTGAGTTGTTGAGTCACATTAATATATGACATATGCATGAAGAGATGCTTATGTGTGAATGATGAGATTGTGAAATTGTGAGAGTATGCATGATGTGGAAATGCTTTACAAATATTCGTGTTGTCATTATATGTGTGGCAAATATATATGACTAAGAAATTGAATTGTGGTGAGAAATACGGAGTGGAACTTGTATTGATTACCTATATATATATATATATATAATCTTATGCTTTGATTATTATGGTTATATTTCTCACCCTTCTGCTGTTTTATAATGCTCTATGAGGCATTGCAGATTAGGATGCTGGAGTCCTTTTGTGAAGTTAGTCTTCATTCTTTTGAGTCGGCTGCTCTGATATGTAACACCGGGTAGTTAGACTAGTATAGTCATTCTTTTGTGATACATTGCGATGTATCAGCTGATGTGGTTTTGTAATCTAACTGATATGATGTATTAATCTGGATGACTTATGTGCATTTGAATTAATATTTTGGAACTGATTAAATGATGTTATCTTCCGCTTAAATTAAATGTTGAAATGTGATTTCTAAAACTACGAAAATGTTACATATTTTATGGAGCAAAATGTTAAAGAGTTTTGTTGGTGAAATTGTGACATTCTTCCTTTATACCTTATCCTAAAATTTTTACTCTGATGAATTTGTATACGCTTAATTGTTTTATATGCATATATAAGTGGGGTATAGAAGGGGGTGTTACAATAGTGGTATCAGAGCAGGTCGGTCCGTCCGGCCAAGTTGTTAGAGTGTTTTTGTTCCTGTGTGTTATTGATATGCGTGTGTTGCATTATCAATATTGGTTGTTCTTACGTGGTTCTGTTGTTGGAATTAGTAAGATGGTTGCAGGAAGGAACGACGAAGCGATTGCGGAGGCATTGACGAGATTGGCGGGGGCAATTGGGCAGAATCCTCCGGCCAATGTGAATGTGAGGAATCATGCTGATGATGGATTCCGTGCTTTGGGGAAATTCCAAAAGAATAACCCTCCGGTCTTTAAGGGAACTCATGAACCGGACAAGGCACAAATTTGGTTGAAAGCTGTGGAAAATATTTTTCGAGTTATGAATTGCTCGGATGCACAGAAGGTGCAGTTTGGGACTCATATGCTCGAAGAAGAAGCTGAAGATTGGTGGGGTAATACTCGCCAAAGATTTGAGGAAGATGATATTGTGATTACGTGGGATTTGTTTAGAGAAACCTTTCTGGAGAAGTATTTTCCAGAGGATGTGCGGGGGAAGAAAGAGATCGAATTTCTTGAGTTGAAGCAAGGTAATTCGACGGTTGCTGAGTATGCGGCGAAATTTGAGGAGTTGATCAAATTTTGTCCTCACTATAATACTGGTAATGCTGAGAGGTCTAAGTGCCTCAAGTTTGTGAACAGTTTGAGACCCGAGATTAGACAAGCTATTGGGTACCAGGAAATCAGACGGTTTTCTGAGTTGGTTAACAAGAGCAGAATTTATGACGAAGACAGTAGGGCTAGGTCTAGCCACTACAAGAGCCTAAGTGATAAGAAAGGAAAAGGACAATTCAGAGGAAAACCTTACGTAACTCCTGCCGATAAGGGGAAACAAAAGGTTGGTTTTGGCAAGAAGCCAAGTGGGGGAGTTTCTACCCCGGTTAGGTGTTACAATTGTGGTGAAGCGGGGCATCGTGCTCCGGAGTGCAAAAGTGTTGAACATAAGTGTTTTAAGTGTGGCAAGCCAGGCTACAAGGCTCTAGAGTGTAGAAGCGGTGCGGGTGTTACTTGCTATAATTGTGGTGAGCGAGGGCACATCAGTACCAAGTGCGATAAGCCGAAGAAGAATCAAGGGAGCGGGAAAGTGTTCGCTCTATCTGGATCTGAGACTGCTAGCGACGATCGATTGATCCGAGGTACATGCTTCATTAATGGTACACCTTTGATCGCTATAATTGATACCGGAGCTACGCATTCTTTTATTTCTTTGGATTGTGTTAGAAGGTTGAATCTTGAGTTGTCTGTGATTGGTGGCGGTATGGTTATTGATACTCCTACTATGGGTTCGGTAACTACACCGTATGTTTGCTTGAATTGCCCGTTGAGTATTTTCGGTAGAGATTTTGGGATTGATTTAGTGTGTCTTCATTTAGATCAACTGGATGTCATTCTTGGAATGAATTGGTTAAAATTCAATCGTGTGTATATTAACTGTTTTGACAAAACGGTTATTTTTCCCGACTCGGATGTTGAAAGGGAATTGTTTATGACGAGGAAACAAGTGAAGGAATCGGTACAAGATGTGGCTAAGGTATTTATGCTTATGGCAACTTTGAGGACTAGTGAAAGTGAAGAGATTGATGCTTTGCCCATTGTTAGAGATTTTCCGGAAGTATTCCCTGAAGAGATAAAGGATTTACCGTCGGAGCGAGAAGTGGAGTTTTCGATAGATTTGATTCCTGGAACTAGTCCGATATCGATGGCTCCATATCGTATGTCGGCCTCGGAGTTAAAAGAGTTGAAGAGTCAACTTGAGGATTTGCTTGAAAAGAGGTTTATTCGTCCGAGCGTGTCACCGTGGGGTGCACCAGTGTTGTTGGTTAAGAAGAAAGAGGGTTCTATGAGGCTCTGTGTGGATTACAGACAGTTGAACAAGGTGACTATTAAGAATAAGTATCCACTTCCAAGGATTGATGATCTGATGGATCAATTGGTTGGTGCAAGCGTGTTCAGCAAGATTGATTTGAGATCTGGGTATCATCAGATCCGTGTGAAAGCTGAGGATATTCAGAAGACGGCCTTTCGGACGAGGTATGGACACTATGAGTATTCTGTGATGCCATTTGGTGTGACTAATGCACCAGGTGTATTTATGGAGTACATGAATAGGATTTTCCATCCTTATTTGGATAAGTTTGTGGTGGTGTTTATCGACGACATCTTGGTTTATTCGAAGAGCGAAGGAGAGCATGCCGAGCATCTGAAGATTGTGTTATCTGTGCTGAGAGAGAAGCAGTTGTTCGCGAAGCTTTCTAAGTGTGAATTTTGGTTGAAGGAAGTTAGTTTCCTTGGTCATGTGATTTCTAGTAGTGGTATTGCGGTCGATCCGTCGAAGGTTGAAGCGGTGTCGCAATGGGAGACTCCGAAGTCAGTTTTTGAGATCAGAAGTTTTCTTGGTTTAGCCGGTTATTATCGGAAGTTTATTGAAGGATTTGCTAAGTTATCGTTGCCTTTGACACAGTTGACTAGGAAAGGTCAAGCCTTTGTTTGGGACGCCAAGTGTGAAGCGAGTTTTCAAGAACTTAAGCGAAGGTTGACGACAGCTCCTGTTTTGATTCTGCCAAATCCAGAAGAACCATTCGTTGTGTATTGTGATGCTTCTTTGATGGGTTTAGGAGGTGTGTTGATGCAGAATAACCAAGTTGTGGCTTATGCTTCGAGGCAACTCAAAGTGCATGAGAAGAATTATCCGACGCATGACTTAGAGTTGGCCGCCGTTGTGTTCGTGTTGAAACTCTGGAGGCATTATTTATTTGGCGCAAGATTTGAAGTGTTTAGTGACCACAAGAGTTTGAGATATCTTTTTGATCAAAAGGAATTGAATGCGAGACAAAGAAGATGGCTTGAACTTTTGAAGGATTTTGATTTTGGCTTGAACTACCATCCGGGTAAAGCGAATGTAGTAGCGGATGCATTGAGTCGGAAATCATTGCATATGTCAGCGTTGATGGTGAAAGAGTTAGAATTGGTCGAGCAATTTCGAGATTTGAGTTTGGTATGTGAGAGAACTTCTTTTGGATTTAAGTTGGGTATGTTAAAGCTTACAAGTGGTATTTTGGATGAAATTCGAGAAGGACAGAAATCGGATTTGAGCTTAGCTGATCGATTGACTTTAATCAACCAAGGCCAAGGTGGTGATTTTCGGATTGATGAGAATGGTATTATGAGATGTCGGGATCGAGTTTGTGTTCCGAACATGGTTGAGCTTAAGAAGAGCATCCTTGAGGAAGGACATCGTAGCGGATTGAGTATTCATCCGGGTGCTACTAAGATGTATCAGGATTTGAGGAAAGTATTTTGGTGGCCTAGTATGAAGAAGGATATCGCGGAATTTGTATATTCTTGTTTGACTTGCCAGAAGTCAAAGATTGAGCATCAGAAGCCATCGGGTTTGATGAAGCCGTTGTTTATTCCTGAGTGGAAATGGGATAGTATCTCCATGGATTTTGTATCGGGTTTGCCGAGGACGCCGAGTAATTTTGAGGCTATTTGGGTTATCGTGGATAGGTTGACTAAATCTGCTCACTTTATTCCTATGCGTATGGATTACCCTTTGGAGAAGTTGGCTAAGTTGTATATTGAGAGGATTGTGTGCCTGCATGGTATTCCGTTAAGTATTGTTTCGGATAGAGATCCGCGGTTTACTTCGAGATTTTGGGAGAGCCTGCAGAGTGTTTTGGGTACTAAGTTGCGTTTGAGTTCAGCGTATCATCCTCAGACTGATGGTCAGACGGAGAGGACGATTCAGTCGCTTGAAGATCTTTTGAGAGCTTGTGTATTGGAAAAAGGAGGAGCTTGGGATAGCTACTTGCCTTTGATTGAGTTTACCTACAACAACAGTTTCCATTCGAGTATTGGCATGACACCATTTGAGGCGTTGTATGGTAGGCGGTGTAGGACACCATTGTGTTGGTTCGAGTCCGGAGAGAGTTCTGTTGTTGGACCCGAGTTAGTTCAACAGACTACTGATAAGATCAAGATGATTCAAGAGAAGATGAGAATTACTCAAAGTCGTCAGAAGAGTTATTATGACAAGAGGAGGAAGGCACTTGAATTTCAAGAGGGAGATCATGTGTTTCTTCGAGTCACTCCGATGACAGGTGTTGGTAGGGCACTGAAGTCGCGCAAGTTGTCGCCGCGTTTCATTGGTCCTTATCAAATTTTGCAAAGGATAGGAGAAGTGGCTTATCGTGTGGCTTTACCACCGTCGCTTGCTAATCTTCACGACGTATTCCATGTATCTCAGTTGAGGAAATACATTGCGGATCCGTCTCATGTAGTCCAAATAGATGATGTGCAGGTGAGAGATAACCTGACGGTTGAGACATCACCTATGCGGATTGAGGATCGGAAATTGAAACAACTTCGAGGTAAAGAGATTGCTTTAGTGAAGGTCGCTTGGGGAGAACCGGCTGGTGGAAATGTTACGTGGGAGCTTGAGAGCCAGATGAAGGAGTCTTATCCAGAACTGTTTGAATCAGGTAACATTTTCGAGGACGAAAATTCCTAAGTGGGGGAGGGTTGTAACAGCCCAAATTTCATTAAATAATTAATTGTAGTAATTAATTGATTTAGTGGGATTTTATGTTAATATTGGAATTAATTTTTATTAATTGGAATTAATAGAGAATTGAAAGGAAATTGGAAGGAAAGAAAATAAAAGGGATATATAAGTGAGAAAGAAGAGAAAGGAAATTAGAGAAAACATTTGGAGAGAAAGAGGAAAGAAAGAAGAAAGAAGAGAAAGAGAGGAGAAGAAGAGGAAAAGTGGAAAAATCATCAAGAACCAACATCAAAGCTCCGATTAATCGAGGTAAGGGTGAGAAATGTTTCTATTTGATCATTGCATGATGTTATGTATGTTGGGTTGGGGTTTTGGTAGAGTTTTCATCACTTTCCAATTAGGGCAAATGTTAGATTAATCGGTAGATTGATGATTTAATCGGTTGAAACTGAGCAATAATGCCGTAGAATAGTCGGGTAACATGTATTGATTCTATTTGTACTGATTTGGATGTTTGAGGTTTGGTTGATGATGGATTGATGAAGGAGAGGCAGAATAGGGTTCTGTTCTGCGCAGATTCGCTGGCTCTCGCCAGGCGAGCGAAGGCGAAGCTTCGCCAGGCGAAGCTTCGCCAGGCGAAGCCCAGCGAATGCTGGCGAATAATTAAGTTTAAGTTCCAGTGGACTTCGCTGGCGAGTTCGCCAGGCGAAGTTGGATAGCGAAGGTTCGCCCAGCGAAGCTGCTGGTGAATGAAGTCAGTAGCTACTGACTTGGGCTCGCTGGGAAGTCTCGCCAGGCGAAGCCTAGCGAGTGTTCGCTGAGAGAGTTCGCCAGGCGAAGGCCAGGCGAAGGTTCGCTGCGAGGGTTCGCCAGGCGAATGAAGGCGAATGTGACAACATTTTTCTTTTGCGGTGTTGTTCATGTGGAGATGGTTTGGTTGCTTCTCATAGGGGAATGCCTCTATGATATGATATAGATATGATCTATTGTGATGATGTGTGTTGTGGGTAGCCTACGGGCGTGAATCCTAGTTGATGCGCGATGCGTATTAATTGTGATAAATAGAAATACATGTGAATACAATGATGAATGTATGTGTATTGTCTAATGAACTTGTGAATGCTTGATGTGTATACAATTATGTGATGAGTATGCATGAGAACATGGTGGATATGTGTGCATAACTTATAATTGTATGATTGGTATTGTGATGTGTATACCTTGTATGAGATGGCATGAGATAAAGAATAAACATACTATGAAAAATGTGTTGTGGATGCATATTGTTTATATGCGATTGTATGTTAAAATACATGAAGAATGCAGGAGAGCATAATGATGGATATGCGTGCATTGCTTGCTAAATATGATGTTGTATTGAATTGTGAATATATATGTGGATAATGCATGAGAACATATCGCGGATATGTGTACATTGTGTGTTAATATGGTGATATTATTGAATTACGAATACATTGGTGATTATTGTGATAGGTTGTGTGTGCAATCATGATGTAATTCTTGAAGAGATGAATTATTTGAATGCATGAGATTAAGATGTCGGTCTTAAGTGCATTTGTTGTGGTTGATTGTACATGCATCATTTAGTCAAGAGGCAATGTCTGTTAGTTTCGTGGAAACTAGTGGCTTGTCCCAAACCTAGAAGAGTGGGTTTGAAGGCTTAGAGGACGGGCCTTTGTGGTTATCGGTCTAGAAGAGTGGACCCGGTTTAATGTAAAAACCGAAAAAAGATAACGGGTTATCGGTCTAGAAGAGTGGACCTGGTTTAATGTAAAAACCGAAAAAAGATAACGAGAGTCTGTACCGCATTGCATGAGTTGCATTGAGTTGTTGAGTCACATTAATATATGACATATGCATGAAGAGATGCTTATGTGTGAATGATGAGATTGTGAAATTGTGAGAGTATGCATGATGTGGAAATGCTTTACAAATATTCGTGTTGTCATTATATGTGTGGCAAATATATATGACTAAGAAATTGAATTGTGGTGAGAAATACGGAGTGGAACTTGTATTGATTACCTATATATATATATATATATATAATCTTATGCTTTGATTATTATGGTTATATTTCTCACCCTTCTGCTGTTTTATAATGCTCTATGAGGCATTGCAGATTAGGATGCTGGAGTCCTTTTGTGAAGTTAGTCTTCATTCTTTTGAGTCGGCTGCTCTGATATGTAACACCGGGTAGTTAGACTAGTATAGTCATTATTTTGTGATACATTGCGATGTATCAGCTGATGTGGTTTTGTAATCTAACTGTCACTTCGAGGCGCCGCCCATGTCGTACGCGCAGCTCTTGCAGACTTTGCTTCAGCTTCAGTTAGTTCAGAAGAGGACGATGGCTCCCTTGTCAGGGGCACCTCCACCAGGGTACGATGCAAATGCCACTTGCGATTTCCATACAGGGGCACCTGGCCATACAATCGAGAACTGCAAAGCATTTAAGCACAAGGTGCAGGACCTGGTAGATGCCAAGATTATCAATTTCTCCAATAATGTGCCCAATGTCACGAAAAACCCTATGCCGAATCATAGGGGAGGCGGAGTGAACGCCATTATCGAAGAGGAGAGTGCAGATCTGTTGACTGATGTCAAAGACCTAAAGACGCCGCTTAGTTTCGTCAAAGAGAAGTTGTTGAAGAAAGGGTTCTTTCCAAGATGCGGGGAGTTATGCATGGACTGTGCTACACATTCTGATGGATGTGAGCAGTTGGTAGAAGGAATCCAAAGTCTGATGACTGAGGGTATTTTGCAGTTCATCCGGAGGACTGAAAGTGTATCAGGAGAGGTAGTGTTGAAGCAGGCCGATGAAGTCGCCACCATCACCATTCCTCTCCAACCAATTACTATTTATGCGCCCCGACCGCCCACAATCACTATTACCAAAGCTGGGCCGATCCCATTCGAGAGCACTAACGCCGTTCCGTGGCATTACGGTGCTGAAGTCTATTGCAATGGTCAGAGGTTAGAGCTGGAGCCGTATGGGTCGACTGTGCAGAATCTCGCGGGTATCAGTGGTATTACCCGTAGCGGAAGAGTGTTTGCACCGACAGAGGTTGTGGCAGAGAAAGCGGTCAGAGCTGATGTGGCCGATAAGGGTAAAAGCAAAGTCGTCGAAGAGGTCCCGCGTGGGGCAGAGAAAGATTTGCTTGTCAAAGATGCCGAGGAATTTATGCGGTTAATCAAAAAGAGCGACTACAAGATTGTAGACCATCTTCATCAGACGCCTTCGAAGATTTCTATTCTCAACTTGTTGCTGTGTTCTGAAGCGCACCACAACGCGCTACTGAAGGTATTGAACACTGCCTACGTACCGCAAGAGATATCCGTAAATCATCTAGAAGAGGTGGTAGCCCATGTTAACGCTGGCAATGGGCTAGGTTTCACAGATTTAGAGCTGACTCCTAAAGGGAGAGATCACAACAGCGGCTTGCACATCTCGATAGAGTGCAGAGGCACAATCATGTCGCATGTCCTGGTGGACACGGGTTCGTTGCTTAATGTGCTTCCGAAGAAGGAATTAATGAAGTTGGACACTCGTGGATTGCTTTGCACACCCAGTGATCTGGTGGTGAAAGCATTTGACGGAACTAAGCGCCACGTTTTCGGGGAAGTGACCCTGCCGATTCAAGTTGGTCCGGAAACGTTTGACACGGTCTTTTATATCATGGACATCATGCCTGCCTATAGTTGCCTCTTAGGTCGGCCATGGATCCATGCTGCTGGTGCCGTGACGTCCACGTTGCATCAAAAGCTCAAATATGCTGTCGGGGGAAGCATAGTAACCGTGTGCGGTGAGGAGGACATAATGGTGAGCCATTTGTCATCCTTTAAGTATGTGGAAATGGATGGCGAAATCCATGAAACTCTCTGCCAAGCATTTGAAGCCGTCAAGGTGAAAGAGGTAGCTCCTGTCGTCACAGAGAAGCCAGAGATGAATCTCTCCTCATTCAAAGAAGCTCGGGCCGTCGTCGAAGCCGGTTCTACCCCAGGCTGGGGGCATATTTTGGAGATACCGATCAAGCAGGATAAGTTTGGATTGGGGTATTCTCCTGAAGCTGAAGCTTCTTCTTCCTTGTCTAGCAGCACGTCTCGTGGTAAGGGGCCGATCCTATTTACCAGTGGCGGAGTCATCTTCGAAAGCATCAACGCGGCGTCTGAAGACAGCGGGGATAGCGATTATGATCTCGACTCTTGGATTCAGCCAAGCAAGCCGGGCGAGCGCCTCAACAATTGGACCATCAAGGAAATTATCCAGCTGACAAGTGAAGAGTAATGATTTACTTTTTACAATCATTGTACAACCCTATGTCCTACCCGGGGCATAGCGGTTTTATTGTCAGGGCCTTGTTGGATTATGTACATGCATTTTGTTAATAAATCAAAGGCGTTTTCTTCGTATTCAAATATTGTGTTCTCTGTTATTCCTGTTTTATATTTGTTTTGAAAAACAGTAAAATGGCAACGGGGTTTGTGCTAACCTGCATATTCTTGTTTTAAACTTACCCTTGTTATTGCAGGATCCACATAACAGACGACATCGATTCTGGACCTTCTACGACTCACTTCGACTTTGATTGCCCGATCTATCAAGCCGAGGAAGAGATTGATGAAGACGAAGACCTTCCTGAAGAGTTGGCCCGCTTGTTGAAACAGGAGGAAAAAGTTATTCTGCCTCACGAAGAGGATATTGAGATCGTAAATCTGGGTTCTGAAGAGCTCGTCCAAAATGTCAGAGTAGGGGCTGAGCTGCAGAGTGATGTCAAGCATAGATTGGTCGAGATGCTTCGAGAGTATAGTGACGTATTTGCTTGGTCATACGAAGATATGCCCGGACTTGACACGGACATCGTGGTCCACCGCTTGCCGTTGCGAGAAGATTTCCCTCCAGTCAAGCAGAAGCTTAGGAGGACGAGACCAGATATGGCTGTAAAAATCAAAGAAGAAGTCCAGAAGCAGTTGGACGCAGGATTTTTAGCCGTCACCACTTACCCTCTGTGGGTTGCCAACATAGTGCCTGTACCGAAGAAGGACGGTAAGGTACGCATGTGCGTCGATTATCGGGATTTGAATAGGGCGAGCCCTAAAGATGATTTCCCGTTGCCTCATATCAATGTGTTGGTCGACAACACAACCCAGTTCTCCGTGTTTTCGTTCATTGATGGCTTCTCCGGTTACAATCAGATCAAGATGGCGCCGGAGGACATGGAAAAAACGACGTTTATCACCCCCTGGGGAACATTTTGCTATAAGGTAATGCCCTTCGGTCTGAAGAACGCAGGGGCCACTTACCAACGAGCAATGGTAACTTTGTTTCATGATATGATTCATCATGAGATCGAGGTCTATGTTGATGACATGATTGCAAAGTCCCAAACAGAGGAAGAGCATCTGGTCAACCTATTGAAGCTTTTTGAGAGGCTTAGGAAATTCAGGTTGAGGCTGAATCCTAACAAGTGCACTTTCAGAGTGCGGTCCGGAAAGTTGCTGGGGTTTATCGTTAGTGAACGAGGTATCGAGGTTGATCCTGCGAAAATAAAAGCCATTCAAGAAATGCCAGCGCCAAAAACAGAAAAAGAAGTTTGTGGTTTCTTGGGCCGAATAAACTACATTGCAAGGTTTATCTCTCAGCTCACGGCCACTTGTGAACCGATGTTCAAGCTTTTAAAGAAAGATCAGGCGATTACTTGGAACGAGGATTGCTAGAAGGCATTCGACAAGATAAAGCAGTATCTTCAAGAACCTCCAATCTTGATACCCCCAGTGGCTGGACGGCCATTAATCATGTACCTGACGGTTCTGGAGAACAGTATGGGGTGTGTTCTCGGTCAGCACGACGAGACGGGCAGAAAAGAGCATGCCATTTACTATTTGAGTAAAAAGTTCACTGAGTGTGAATCTCGATACTCGATGCTGGAGAAGACGTGTTGTGCACTAGCTTGGGCTGCCAAACGTCTACGACAGTACATGCTCAATCACACCACTATGCTAATTTCGAAGATGGATCCGATCAAGTACGTCTTCGAGAAGCAGGCTCTTTCGGGCAGGATTGCCAAATGGTAAATGGTGTTAACAGAATATGATATTCAGTACGTCTCCCAGAAGGCCATCAAGGGAAGCGTATTGTCTGATTACCTCGCCGAGCAGCCGATCAAGGACTACCAGCCGATGAAGTTCGAATTCCCTAACGAGGATATTATGTTTCTCAAAGCGAAGGATTGCGATGAGCCATTGCCCGGCGAGGGGCCAGATAGGAAATCCCAGTGGAAATTGATATTCGATAGGGCGGTTAATTCCTATGGAAGTGGCATCGGGGCTATCATCACGACTCCCCACGGATCCCATATCCCGTTTACTGCGAGACTGACGTTTCCAGTTACCAATAATGAGGCGGAGTACGAAGCATGCATCATGGGTCTAGAAGAGGCAATTGATTTGAGAATCAAGAATCTAGACGTCTATGGTGACTCAGCGCTTGTGATCAACCAAATTAAAGGGGAGTGGGAGACTCGTCAATCGAATTTGGTGCCGTACATGAATTATGCCAGGAGGCTGCTTCCATTCTTCGATCGAGTGGAACTCCACCATGTGCCCAGGGCTAAAAATCAAATGGCTGATGCCTTAGCCACGTTGGCTTCAATGTATAAAGTCAATTTTTGGAATGAGGCTCCAAGAATTGTGCTTTTGCGTCTTGATAGACCGGCATTTGTCTTTGCAATCGAGGATGCCGCCGACGGCAAGCCATGGTTCCACGACATCCAGACTTTCCTTATGACTAAGGAGTATCCTGCGGGTGCGTCAACCCAGGATAAGAAGACTCTGAGGAGGCTGTCTGGAAACTTTTATCTCAATCCTGATGGAGTGTTGTATAAGAGAAACCACGATCTCGTGCTACTCAGATGTGTAGATGAGAAAGAGGCGAGTATGCTCATGGAAGAAGTCCATGAAGGCACATTTGGTACGCACGCCGGCGGGCATGCTATGACGAGAAAGATCCTGAGAGCAGGATACTACTGGCTGACGATGGAGTCAGATTGCTTCAGATTCGCGAAGAGATGTCATAAATGCCAGATTTATGCTGATAAAGTTCATGTGCCGCCGTGCCCATTGAATGTCATGTCCTCCCCGTGGCCGTTCTCCATGTGGGGCATCGACATGATAGGCAAGATCGAGCCCACTGCATCCAATGGTCATCGTTTCATTCTGGTAGCTATCGACTACTTCACCAAGTGGGTGGAGGCAGCCTCGTATGCTAATGTGACCAAGCAGGTGGTGGCTAAATTCATAAAGAGGGACATCATCTGTCGTTACGGAGTTCCCGAGCGGATCATTACTGATAATGGTTCAAATTTGAATAACAAGATGATGAAGGAGCTGTGCCAGAGCTTCAAGATTGAACACCACAACTCATCTCCTTATCGGTCGAAGATGAATGGCGCCGTCGAAGCCGTCAACAGGAACATAAAGAAGATTGTTCAGAAGATGGTTGTGACATACAAAGATTGGCACGAGATGCTGCCATTTGCATTGCACGGTTATCGTACCACGGTGCGTACGTCGACCGGGGCAACTCCTTTCTCCTTGGTGTATGGTATGGAAGCTGTCCTACCGTTAGAAGTGGAGATCCCTTCTTTGCGAGTTTTGGTTGATGTGAAACTCGACGAGGCAGAATGGATTACGAATCGTCTGAACCAACTCAGCCTGATGGACGAGAAGAGGTTAGCGTCAATTGCATTTGGTCGTCTGTACCAAAGCCGAATGAAGAAAGCTTATGATAAGAAGGTGCGTCCTAGAAGCTTTCAGGAGGGTGATCTCGTCCTGAAGAAGATTCTTCCGCCACACTCCGATCACCAGGGCAAGTGGACTCCGAATTACGAAGGTCCGTATGTCGTCAGCAAGGTCTTCTCGGGAGGAGCTTTGTTGTTATCCACGATGGATGGTGAAGGTTTTGCATCCCCGGTGAACGCGGACGCAGTTAAAAAATACTTTGCTTGAAAGCGACCCGCTGGACAAAAAGAAAGAGTCCAGGCAGAAAAGGGGCATCCGGCGAACCAAAAACAGAATAAAAGGTTCGGGCAAAAATTAGGGATATATTGAAAAAATGTACACCCGCAAAGTCGAAAACCTACACTGGGCGGCTTCAGCAAAAAAGGGTATCCCGGTGAACTGAAAACCCGTAAAGGGCGGTTCACGCAAAAGTTAGGGATTTGAATAAGCAAATGACTGCGTTCCGCGTGTGGACTTTCATTGTTTAGTGGTTTGGAGGACCTGAGGGCCGTTTATCTGAATTAATCTCTTCCGAAGCTGAAGCGTCGAAGAGGTATCGAAGTCGAGTGGGTCTTAGAGGGATCAACTCATGGTGTCCGTCTACGCCTCGTTGCCGACATTTGTATATACTGATGTATATTTATGTTTTATTTTTGCGCGGCTTCCTCATTCCAGGAGCCTGCATCTGTTGTAAAACATTTTTACCCATTCAGGGGTTTGTTATCAATAAAATGCATACTATTCAGCAATTCTGTTCGCCTGTTTAGCATTTATCTGTTTTGTTTGTGAATGAGAACGCCGATGTTTTTGATAAAATGCGCATACATAAACTTACTGGCCTAGGCCACTGATTGTTGAAACAATTAACTACTTGAATATTGTCACGAGATAATAACCTTGATAGGTCCCTTTGAGAAGGGTATCTTGTCTGTTTGTTTGTGTTGTTACAGGTGTAGCATATTCCAGACATTGCGCCGTGCGCATCCCCGAAGCAGGACGATTCCTCATTCTCCAGCAGAGTTCAGTGGCCTCTCCTCGCAGAGTCTGAAAGCAAGATCGTGAGCATTTATATGTCTCCCCAAGCAGAGATGATTCTCTCCCCAAGCAGATGCGTCCTGAAGGAACGTCACCTCCTCAACTGAGTCAAGCGCCCGAAGCATGATTTCTTTCCCCCGCACCAGGTCACCAGTGCAGGTTTCATAGAAGTGTTCAAGCGTCGAAGCTCGTGTTCATCTCCCCCGCACCGGGTCACTAGTGCATGTCTCGTAGGAAACTATTCGTACACCGAAGTATGCAGCAACTGATGGTGCCAGACTGAAGTCTCCAGCGGAATTGAAGTTCCCCACCAAAGTCGTATTCTCTCCCCGAAGTCGGATGATTCCCTCTTCCCCAGTAGCGTGTTGGAACAGCTGATGTTGTATTCCCCAAAGTCGTATTCTCTCCCGAAGTCGTATGATTCCCTCTTCCCCAGTAGCGTGTTGGAACAGCTGATGTTGTATTCCCCTGCAGAGTCATTCTCTCCCCCGAAGTCGGATGATTCCTTCTTCCCCAGCGGAATTGAAATTCCTCATCAGAGTTGTACTCTCCAGTGAAGTAGAATGATTTCTCATTCCCCGGCTGAGTTCGCAAACCCAAGAAAGCTGAATCCTTGGAAGCAGTAGGAACCATGAGTGGTATTTCCTAGCAGAGCGTTGAACAGCTGATGCTGTACTTTCCCCAGAGTCGTACCCTCTCCAGTGAAGCAGAATGATTTCTCCTTCCTCAGCCGAGTTTGCAGATCACCAAGAGAGCCGAATCCTGGGAAGGTGATCAGACCATGATTGGTTTTCCCCAGTGGAGTGTTAAGCAGCTGAAGTTGTTTCCCCACATAGTTATTATCCCTAGAAGAGTAGCCAAGGCGGCCACGCAGTTCATTCCCGCGATTGATATCGCTTTCTCTCAGCAGGTCCAAGTTCTCGTAGAGCTTCGTTCCTCTGCAGCAATCAACTGAAGTTGTTTCCCCTGTAGCCGTCAACTGAAGATCATTTCCCCAGACGGAGTCCAATTGATATTGACGTGTCCATGGTTCTCCCCAGCGGGATGATTCCTCTATCTGAGTAGTTCTTTCTCCTGGACAGGAGGATTTCCCCCTCGGCATTTATTTTGCTGACGGGATCGCATCATTGTACATGATTGCATAGCATTTATCATAAACGCATAGCATTTCCACCGTGTGGAGCATGGCGCCGAAGCATATGCATAATAAACATGATCTAGGTTGTTACCGTTCTTGTTTGCAGGTGTTCCGCCGAAGGATCAGTTGCTCAGGATGATTCCTGAAATTCTCCCCAACGAAGTCGTTTGCCCAAGATGATTCTTGAGATCCCCAGCGAAGTCTTCAGTTCAAGATGATTCTTGAATTCCTCAGCAGGGCCGTTTGCTTAAGATGATTCTTAAGACCCCAGTGCAGTCTCCAGAGTTGGTTGCTCAAGTTGATACTTAGAGTCCCCAGCTAAGATCGCCCAGGATGATTCCTAAAGCCCCAAGAGAGCTGAATCCTTGGAAGTTGCACAAGCCATGATTGGTTTGTCCTCGGCAAGAGTTGTCCAGGAGGATTCTTGGAATCCCCAGCAGAGTGTTTGCTTAGAATGGTTATCAGTTCAAGATGATTCTTGAAGGTCCCCGACGGAGTTATTTGTTCAAGAAGATTCTTGAAAGTCCTCAGCAGAGTTGATTCCTCCAGAGTGATTTCTGGACCCCCGGAGCGAAGTTACTTGATAGCTCTCCAGTTTCCCCAGCGGCGAAGCGTCATCCCCAGCAGGTTTTCCAACGGCGAAGTTGAAATCTCCCTTGAAGACTCCATGATTGAAGTCTGACCGTGTTAATGAAGCGGTTTTCTCATTTTCTCTGAACGCCTGATGTATGATCGACTATGAATTACCGGTTACCGTGTGACCCATTCCCCAATGAAGTTTCTTCACCCTGACGGCGAGGTCAGATTATGTTTGTTTCCGGCGGCGATGTTGGATATTTGTTTGACGGCGAGGTCATATCATGTTTGTTTCCAGCGGCGATGTTGGATGTTTTTGACGGCGATGTCAGATTCTTCAGGTTTCCAGCGGCGATGTTGGATGTTTTGACGGCGAGGTCAGATCATGTTTGTTTCCAGCGGTGATGTTGGATGTTTGTCTTGACGGTGAGGTCATATAAATGTTTGTTTCCAGCGGTGATGTTGGATGTTTGTTTTGACGGTGAGGTCATATAAATGCTTGGCTCCAGCGGCGATGTTGGATGTTTGTGTTTGACGCGATGTCAGACTCTTTAGCTCCCCAGCGGCGATGTTGGATGTTTGTTCGACGGCGATGTCGAATGTCTCTCAGAGTTATGTTTGTGTCTGGCGGCGATGTCAGTTGATTTAGTTTTCAGCGGCGATGTTTGGGTGTTTCTCAGATTCTTTGTATCTCCAGCGGCGAGGTTGGACGGTTGTTTCTGGCGGCGATGTCAGATGATCCTTCAGTTTTCCAACGACGATGTTGGGTATGTTCGTTCCTGGCGGCGATGTCAGATTCTTCAGTTCTCCAGCGGCGATGTTGGGTGTTTTGGTGTTCGACGGCGATGTCGGGTTCTCTAATTCTCTAGCGGCGATGTTGGGTATGTTTGTTTCTGGCGGTGATGTCAGGTGATTTAGTTCTCCAGCGGCGATGTTGAGTATTTTGTTTGATCGACGGCGATGTCAGATTCTTTAGTTCTCCAGCGGCGATGTTGGGTATTTTAGTTGATCGACGGCGATGTCAGATTCTTTGGTTCTCCAGCGGCGATGTTGGGTGTTTTGGTTGTCTGATGATGATTTAATGTGGATAACTGACGGCGATGTCAGATCAGTATTTCTCCAGATAGTTGCCGTGCAGCTATTATTCCAGAGTTGAGCAGTTGGCAAATTTCCGGGTTTACTGGTATTCAACCGTCTCGCACCTTGATTGGCTGAGAGTCGTTCGCTCCTCACCCAGTCAGGTTCAAGCCGTTTGAATAGGGGCAGCTGTTGCACCCCAAAATTTGACCAACATTTATTTACCCATCAAGTTTTTGAAGGTTGGTACCTTTGTAAGAAAGCTCAAGAGATCCTCAGAGGAATTGGTTGAAACCAAGGTTGTGTGTCTCATAGCTTGAGAGTTGTGGGTGCCCCTCAGATGATGCACTGTGAGAGCTTTGAGAAAGCCTATGAGATGTCTTGAAAGCCATCATGAAGCCCAGAGAGGTCATTGTACAAGAATTCAGAAGATTAAACATGAATGGTAGAATTAGGGTTTGACTGGGTCAACCCTGGGTCAACTAATGATTTGGAGAAGGTTGAGACCTAATCCAAGAGCCATGTGATCATGGAATGATGTATTGAGATATTATAAGGATTATTCCTAGACCAACTCATCATGATTGAGGAGTTTGAGAAGTTTTAAGCTAGGGTTTCTAAGGATTGACAGTGTAAAATCCCCTAGTTTGATCCCTATCTTCCAGGGCAGTTTTAGCTCAAGATGTGAATTGTCATCTCATCTTCCCCACAGCATGAATGTTGTAGAGCTTGTTCTTAGATTTAATTTGAGTGGTAGAAGTCCTTGATAGGATTTGCAGAGCTCAAGTTATGGTTTTGACAAATTACAGGTCATCGGAGGTATGTGAATCTGGGTCCTTGAAAGTCACCCAGCTTGCAGACAACTTTTGCCCTAGTAGTATGATTTCCTATGATCTCTTGATCAACATGAATGTTGAAGAGCATCTTCTTAGATTTCTAGAGAGTACTAGAAGTCCTTGATAGGATTTGTAGAACTCAAGTTATGGCTTTGACAAGCCAGGGGCATTTTGGTCATTTGGAAGTTATAGGTCATTTCAAGCATAAGGCCATATCTCCTACTTCCAAGCTTCAAATGGAAAAATCTTCAACATCAAACTTGCTTAGAATGATGGTTTAAGGCTAGTAGGGTGGTCATAAGATGTTGAAAAGGCTCATATCAAAAAGTGATAAAAATGGTCTAAAAAGGAGGCATAAGTTAATTCAAGTGAAGTTGAAAATCATAAATCCCAAGTTCTAAATCAAAACCATGTCATATGATAGGTCATTTTGACTCCAAATGAGATTTTAAGAACAATGGTTCAGCCACAATTTTGATTTGAGGCTTGCATCATAGGGTTGCTTTGTAAAAGTC
Source organism: Lathyrus sativus (assembly GCA_963859935.3). NCBI lineage: Eukaryota > Viridiplantae > Streptophyta > Magnoliopsida > Fabales > Fabaceae > Lathyrus > Lathyrus sativus. The sequence continues at coordinate 96,125 of CAWUDS030003304.1, forward strand.
TTGCTTGCATAATAGGGTACCAAACCAAAACAAGGAAAAGCTCAATATCAAGGTGTTTATGCATTGTATCTTGTCCTAAATCTCATTTAAGGAGATATTCAAGTCAGTTACCAAGTGTACAAGGGTTTTTGTCATGATATATCATGTGGTGAGAATGAAAATGCAAATTACCATGACATGGAAAATTTCAAGTTCTTACTAGATGGTTCTAGGAGGTTCTAGACCCTTTCTAAACCTCTCTATATATTGAGTACAACTTGCATTGGTGAAAGGTTGGTGATAGTTGGTGTTGATATGTGGTAGAGAAAAGAGTGTGAAACCATAAAGCTCCATTTGCAAATTACATTGAATCTCTTGATTCTTCTTCATTACCATTCCATTTTTCTTCACAAATCATCTCCATAAACATTGCTGAGTGTGTTCATGCTAGAGTGAGGATCCACTGATGAAGAATTGAAGCTTTCCCATTGAATTTGCAAGGAAGCAAATTGCATTGGATCTTGAAAGTACAAGTCCTCTACATCAAATCTTGTGCAAGCAGAAGAAAATTCACCATTCAAGGAGTGTTCTTGAGGAGCTACAAGGCTTGGATTGAAGACTTTCATCACCTACCATTTCAAGAAGCAAGGTATGCAAAATCATTCCTACACCCTATTCTAGGCATGGCTAGGGCTAATTATTAGTGTAGATCCATTAGAGACAATTAGGGGATCAATCTTGATGAGTTTGGGACTGATTGGGGAGGTTTCATCCATGGACACAAATTCTTGATGGAGTTAGAATGAATGATATATTGAGTTTTAATGCAAGATATATGGCTGATTTTAATGAGTGTAACATGAGGATCATTTTTGTATAAAGAATGTTGAGTTTGGTGAAGGTCGAAAACTGATGAAATTGTGAGTTCATGGAGTTTCCCCATTCGGTTTGGATAATAGAGGCCATGTTAATGGAAACCAATGACATGGCTGTGTTCAGCTTGGAAAATAGGTCGAGATAGGGCTTTATTTCGTGAAATTTGATGAATATACGAGGGAGAACGATGAGCTGGAAGATCTGTGCATGAAGCTTGTGTTTTAATGGTGATGCTGAAAACCCTAGTCTTAAGGAAGAAGACGAAGTTATCGCCATCGGATGAGCGTATGACTGGTTGACTTGAAAACGATCCAATGGCTATGATTTGAAAACGACTTGGAGGGAGAATGAAAGCAGCGTAAAACGCTGCGTTTCATTAAACGCGTGGCTGGGCTTTGAGTAATTTCATGCTAATCCCACCCCCCTGTGAGGGCCCCAATCCAATATTGCACTATATTTTCTTGCTCTTCGCACCGCGATTTTATCTTTTTTCTTTTCATTTTAACTGATTTTTCTGATTTGCAATGGGCCAGGCGCGCTTTGCTATTCGCCACCCCCAATCTGAGCCCATGTGAAATAATAACTGGATTTTATTTCTATTCATACCCCATGCATTAATTCTCATATTAAATTTTCTCCAATTTTTTTATAACTTTGAAAATCCATATTAAATTGAAAAATGAATATTTTTTAATGGGATTTTTTTTCCCACTTTCCATTTTCTGTCTAGAAAAATATAAAATCGTAAAATTGCCATTTTATTTCATTTTTATATTTTTTGTATATTTTCTCTTTTAATTGTTTTTTTTAATTCTTTTAGTTGATGCTTGATTTGTAGGATTTAGTTAGGGTAGTTCCCTTTAGATTTTTAGGTCACATCCTTTTAGGGTAGTTAGATGTATGTTTTAGGTTCCCCCTGAATTAATTCCATATTTTTGTGATGATTTTTAGGATAGTTTTGATTAGGTAATTCTAGGTAGTGTAGAATTAGGTTAAAACTTCAACATAGGTCCATAACAACTTTAGATTTTTAGGTTTTTAGGACAATTTTAGACTATGGGGCATATATGGGACTTAAGGGTAGGTATGTTAGGATCCCTTAGAAATTATATTAGGATTTAATATAATAGTATGCTATTTTTAGTTGATTTTTTGCATTGTATGATTGTTTGTGTTGCCTTTAGGGGCATGTTTGTTTTAGTTTGCTTTGCTTTGGAGTTTTCCTTTGGCTTGAGGAGCTTGGTATCTCTTTGTGGAGAATTGTGGAGCATTGTAGAAGAGTTGAAGATGCACTGAGGAGCTTGAGGAGCTTGTTCTTCTTTTCTTTTTTGTTGTTTAGGGTTAGGGACTAGGAAGAGCTTAGATGTAGACAATTTCCTTCTCAAATATGGATGGTATCATTCACCTCCATTCCTCCCTATGATTCAAAGTCCTTCCATGGTATACACCTCTCTCCTTTGGAGGGATAAGTGATATACATAGGAGGTAGAACTTTTGAGGGAACCCTTCACTTGATGTTGAACCCTTATAGGTCACCTTTGGTGATCAAATAAGCAGTTCAACATCCCCCAGCTTATCCAGTAAGTGGTTTTCTCTGGTTTTGATTATCTTGAGAGATGCAGAGCCTGAGCTTGAAGATGAAGACTTCATTGAAGAGTATTGAAGAGGATGGAATCCTCGAGTAGTGCCATTCCAGCTGAAGCTTGAAGAGCATGAAGATCAAGTTGATACTTGAAGATCCCTGAAGATTAGGCGAAGCCTGAAGGTGGAGCTGATCAAAGAAGCTGAAGCTTAGGGGAGAAGATGAGTTGATACTCATGTTGTAAGGTTGAAACCTGGAAAGCAATTGATATCTGAAGTCTGAAGACTGAGTTGCTGCTGGAGGAGCTGAAGCTTTCTTCTGTTTTCTTTTCTGTATTGTGTGTTTTGCTTGATTTGTCTGTTGCATTAGATTAAGTTCATCTAGAATAAGTAGAATCTAGGAGCATGTTTGCATTAGAGGTTGAGTTGCTCCCTCTGCTTGTATTGTTACTGCATGGCTTTGCTTGCGGGTATTCGGTAGAGCCCAGCTCCCTTGCCCATGTGGTTTGTTTGCCTGATGGCATTTCATTTCATTTTATCTGTATGATTGCAGTTTACTGTTTATTGCTTGATAGCATGTTGTTTATATTTCAGTATGATTACTGTTATTTCATTCTGGCTTGAGGTTGAGATGAGCTTGTGGAGGCTGAAGCCCCACACACACTTCCTCCCTCACTTGCATTGCATGCATTTTACTGTTAAGCTGATGCTTTGTCTGTTTTGGTGTATCATTGACATGATCCCTTAGGACTCTCATTTCCTTTGATAAGGATTTGATGATAGACTTTTAGGTTGAAACCTATGCATGACAACTTCTAGTAGTTCCCTGTTCAACCTCAACCATAGGATGAATCCATGGCATGATAACAGTAGGACCTGATAGTCTCCCTCCTAGTTAGGCCTGTTCTCTTCTACTCTCAAAACAGCTTTAAGATACAAGTCAATCGAATGATTTCTTTCGTACGTTACGAGCCTTAAGCTATCTGGGAAAGGATTGTGGGAGAGTTTCTTTTCCACAGTCTGGATGTTTAGTATGGTACCCTTTGGGTGATATGCGACGCATTCACTCTCAGGTCATAGTCTCTAGTGCGATAGAAATCGCAAACACAATAAAAACACTTCTTCTGTAAAAGACAGGAAATAAACCGTAGTTTCCCGAACTACGTGAGCTCTGATCTCTCATGCCTGTTAAGAGTACGTAGGCACAAGATGACGATGTTTTGGCAAGCTACCTTCCCTCATAACCCTTCGTAGGCCGAACTACGTTGACTCTGATTTCTCATTCTCTGATGAGAATACGTAGGCATAAAGTGCGACGCTTTGCCGAGTCATTTTTCTTTTCTTTTTCAGCCAGCCTTGATAGGTAGATAGAACAAAACCAACCCGTCCAAGTAAACACAACAAGCGAGGATTCCGTCGAGTACGATGGACGTGAGGGGTGCTAATACCTTCCCCTTGCATAACCGACTACCGAATCCAGACAATGGTTGCGATGACCTTGTCTTACCCTTTTTTGTCAGGTTTTTCCGATCGTTTCCTTTCCCGCTCTAAGGGATAAATAACGAAAGGTGGCGACTCTTCTGTTGTGCCGGCACCTTATTTTCGCGCAAGCAACAGACATCAACAAGATGACAGACCCCACCACCAAAAGGAAGATTGGAACGAACTTCAACACCGGCTACTACCACCAAAAAGATGATAAAGCAAACCTTTACACAATCTAAGATTGACAAGATGTCAGACCTACCACCAAAAGGATGATGGAGAGAACTCACACCGGCTACTACGACCAAAAGGATGATAGAGCAAACCCTCGCACAATTGATCATCAACAAAATGACAGACCCACCACCAAAAGCATTATGGAGAAAACTCACACCGCTACTACCACCAAAAGGATGATAGAGGAAACCCTCGGCAGAATCTGACATCACCAAGATGACAAACCCACCGCCAATAGGATGATGGAGCGTACTCACACAGGCTACCACCACCAAAAGGATGATAGAGCAACCCCTTGCACAATCTGGCATCAACAAGATGATAGACCCACGACTAAAAGGATGATGGAGGGAGCTCACACCGGCTACTACCACCAAAAGGATGATAGAGCAAACCCTCACAGAATTTGGCATTGACAAGATGAAAGACCCACCACCAAAAGGAAGATGGAGCGAACTCACACCGGCTAATTTGACTGAAAGGATGATAGAGCAAACCCTTGCACAATCGGGCATCGACAAAATGAAAGACCCACCACCAAAAGGATGATAGAGAAAACTCACACCGGCTACTACCACCAAAAGGATGATAGATCAAACCCTCGCACAATCTGACATTAACAAGATGACAGACCCACTACCAAAAGGATGATGGAGCCTACTCACACCGGCTACTACCACCAAAATGATTAATGAGCAAACCCTTGCACAATCTGATATCAACAAGATGACAGAACCACCACCAAAGGGTGATGAAGCATACTCAGACCAGCTATTACCCAACAAAAGGATGATAGAGCAAACCCTATACAATAAGACATCAACAAGATGACAGACCCACCACCTAAAGGATGATGGAACGAACTCACATCGGCTACTACCACCAAAAGGATGATAAAGCAAACCCTCACAGAATCTAGCATTGATAAGATGACAGACCCACACCCAAAAGAATGATGGAGAGAACTCACACCGACTACTACCACCAAAAGTATGATAGAGCAAATCCTCGCACAATCTGACATCAACAAGATGACAGACCCACCACCAAAAAGATGATGGAGCGAACTCACACCGGCTACTACCACTAAAATGATGATAGAGGAAACCCTCGCATAATATGACATCAACAAGATGACAGAACCATCACCAAAAGGATGATGGAGAAAACTCACACCGGCGACTACAACCCAAAGGATGATAGAGCAAACCCTTGCACAATCTGGCATACTCAAGATGACAGACCCACCATCAAAAGGATGACGGAGCAAACTCACAGCGACTACTACCACCAAAAGGATGATAGAGAAAACCCACGCACAATCTGACATCAACAAGATGACAGACCCCACCACCACAAGGAAGATGGAGGGAACTCACACCGGCTACTACCACCAAAAGGATGATAGAGCGAATCCTCGCACAATCTGGCATTGACAAGATGATAGACCCACCACCAAAAGGATGATGAAGCAAACTCACACAAGCTACTACAACCAAAAGAATGATAAAGCAAACCCTCACACAATCGGGCATCGACAAAATGACACGCCCACCACCCAAAAGGATGATGGAGAAAACTCACACCGGCTATTACCACCAAAAGGATGATAGAGCAAACCCACGCACAATCTAACATCAACAAGATGAAAGACCACCACCAAAATGATGATGGAGCGAACTCACACCGGCTACTACCACCAAAAGGATGATAGAGAAAACCCTCGCAGAATTTGGCATTGACAAGATGAAAGACCCCACCACCAAAAGGAAGATGTAGCGAACTCACACCGGCTACTTTAACCAAAAGGATGATAGATCAAGCCCTTGCACAATCGAGCATCGACAAATGAAAGACCCACCACCAAAAGGATGATGGAGCAAACTCACACCGGGTACTACCACCAAAAGGATGATAGATCAATCCCTCGCACAATCTGACATTATCAAGATGACAGACCCACCACCAAAAGGATGATGGAGCCTACTCACACTGGCTACTACCACCAAAACGATGATAGAGCAAACCCTTGCACAATCTGATATCAACAAGATGACAGAACCACCACCAAAGGGTGATGGAGCATACTCACACCAGCTACTACCAACAAAAGGATGATAGAGCAAACCCTATACAATAAGACATCGACAAGATGACAGACCCACCACCTAAAGGATGATGGAACGAATTCACATCGGCTACTACCACCAAAAGGATGATAAAGCAAACCCTCACAGAATCTAGCATTGATAAGATGACAGACCCACACCCAAAAGGATGATGGAGAGAACTCACACGGGCTACTACGACCAAAAGGATGATAGAGAAAACCCTCGCACAATCGGGCATTGACAAAATGATAGACCCAACATCAAAATAATGACGGAGCAAACTCACACCGACTACTACCACCAAAAGTATGATAGAGCAAATCCTCGCACAATCTGACATCAACAAGATGACAGACCCACCACCAAAAGGATGATGGAACGAACTCACACCGGCTACTACCACCAAAATGATGATAGAGGAAACCCTCGCACAATATGACATCAACAAGATGACAGAACAATCACCAAAAGGATGATGGAGTAAACTCACACCGGCGACTACAACCCAAAGGATGATAGATCAAACCCTTGCACAATCTGGCATAGTCAAGATGACAGACCCCACCATCAAAAGTACGACGGAGCAAACTCACAGCGACTACTACCTCCAAAAGGATGATAGAGAAAACCCTCGCACAATCTGACATCAACAAGATGACAGACCCACCACTAAAAGGAAGATGGAGGGAACTCACAGCGGCTTACTACCACCAAAAGGATGATAGAGCAAATCCTCGCACAATATGGCATTGACAAGATGACAGACCCACCACCAAAAGGATGATGAAGCAAACTCACACCGGCTACAACGACCAAAAGGATGATAACGAAAACCGTCGCACAATCGGGCATCGACAAAATGACAGCCCACCACCATAAGGATGATGGAGCAAACTCACACCGGCTACTACCACCAAAAGGATGATAGAGCAAACCCTCGCACAATCTAACATCAACAAGATGACAGACCACCCGCCAAAATGATGATGGAGCGAACTCACACCGGGCTACTACCACCAAAAGGATGATAGAGCAAACCCTCGCAGAATTTGGCATTGACAAGATGAAAGACCAACCACCAAAAGGAAGATGGAGCGAACTCACACCGGCTACTTTGACCAAAAGGATGATAGATCAAGCCCTTGCACAAACGAGCATCGACAAAATGGAAGACCCACCACCAAAAGGATGATGGGGCAAACTCACACCAGCAACTACCACCAAAAGGATGATAGATCAAACCCTCGCACAATCTGACATTAACAAGATGACAGACCCACCACCAAAAGGATGATGGAGCCTACTCACACCGGCTACTACCACCAAAATGATGATAGAGCAAACCCTTGCACAATCTGATATCAACAAGATGACAGAACCACCACCAAAGGGTGATGGAGCATACTCACACCAGCTACTACCAACAAAAGGATGATAGAGAAAACCCTATACAATAAGACATCAACAAGATGACAGACCCACCACCTAAAGGATGATGGAACGAACTCACATCGGCTACTACCACCAAAAGGATGATAAAGCAAACCCTCACAGAATCTAGCATTGATAAGATGACAGACCCACACCCAAAAGGATGATGGAGAGAACTCACACGGGCTACTACGACCAAAAGGATGATAGAGAAAACCCTCGCACAATTGAGCATTGAGAAAATGATAGACCCACCATCAAAATAATGACGGAGCAAACTCACACTGACTACTACCACCAAAAGTATGATAGAGGAAATCCTCGCACAATCTGACATCAACAAGATGACAGACCCACCACCAAAAGGATGATGGAACGAACTCACACCGGCTACTACCACCAAAATGATGATAGAGGAAACCCTCGCACAATATGACATCAACAAGATGACAGAACCATCACCAAAAGGATGATGGAGCAAACTCACACCGGCGACTACAACCCAAAGGATGATAGATCAACCCTTGCACAATCTGGCATAGTCAAGATGACAGACCCACCATCAAAAGGATGACGTAGCAAACTCACAGTGACTACTACCACCAAAAGGATGATAGAGAAAACCCTCGCACAATCTGACATCAACAAGATGACAGACCCACCACCAAAAGGAAGATGGAGGGAACTCACACCGGCTACTACCACCAAAAGGATGATAGAGCAAATCCTCGCACAATCTGGCATTGACAAGATGACAGACCCACCACCAAAAAGGATGATGAATCAAACTCACACCGGCTACTACGACCAAATGGATAATAAAGCAAACCCTCGAAAAATCGGGCATCGACAAAATGACAGGCCCACCACCATAAGGATGATGGAGCAAACTCACACCGGCTACTACCACCAAAAGGATGATAGAGCAATCCCTCGCACAATCTAACATCAACAAGATGACAGACCACCCACCAAAACGATGATGGAGCGAACTCACACTGGCTATTACCACCAAAAGGATGATAGAGCAAACCCTCGCAGAATTTGGCATTGACAAGATGAAAGACCCACCACCAAAAGGAAGATGGAGCGAACTCACACCGGCTACTTTGACCAAAAGGATGATAGATCAAACCCTTGCACAATCGAGCATCGACAAAATGAAAGACCCACCACCAAAAGGATGATGGAGCAAACTCACATCGGCTACTACCTACCAAAAGGATGATAGATCAAACCCTCGCACAATCTGACATTATCAAGATGACAGACCCACCACCAAAAGGATGATGGAGCCTACTCACACCCCCTACTACCACCAAAAGGATGATAGAGAAAACCCTTGCACAATCTGATATCAACAAGATGACAGAACCACCACCAAAGGGTGATGGAGCATACTCACACCAGCTACTACCAACAAAAGGATGATAGAGCAAACCCTATACAATAAGACATCAACAAGATGACAGACCCACCACCTAAAGGATGATGGAACGAACTCACATCGGCTACTACCACCAAAAGGATTATAAAGCAAACCCTCACAGAATCTAGCATTGGTAAGATGACAGACCCACACCCAAAAGGATGATGGAGAGAACTCACACGGGCTACTACAACCAAAAGGATGATAGAGAAAAACCCTCGCACAATCGGGCATTGAAAAAATGATAGACCCACCATCAAAATAATGACGGAGCAAATTACACCGACTACTACCACCAAAAGTATGATAGAGAAAATCCACGCACAATCTGACATCAACAAGATAACAGACCCACCACCAAAAGGATGATGGAACGAACTCACACCGGCTACTACCACCAAAATGATGATAGAGGAAACCCTCGCACAATATTACATCAACAACATGACAGAACCATCACCAAAAGGATGATGGAGCAAACTCACACCGGCGACTACAACCCAAAGCATGATAGATCAAACCCTTGCACAATCTGGCATAGTCAAGATGACAGACCCACCATCAAAAGGATGACAGAGCAAACTCATAGCGACTACTACCACCAAAAAGATGATAGAGAAAAACCCTCGCACAATCTGACATCAACAAGATGACAGACCCACCACCAAAAAGAAGATGGAGGGAACTCACACCGGCTAATATCACCAAAAGGACGATAGAGAAAATCCTCGCACAATCTGGCATTGACAAGACGACAGACCCACCACCAAAAGGATGATGAAGCAAACTCACACCGGCTACTATGACCAAAAGGATGATAAAGCAAACCCTCGCACAATCGGGCATCGACAAAATGACAGGCCCACCACCAAAAGGATGATGGAGCAAACTCACACCGGCTACTACCACCAAAAGGATGATAGAGAAAACCCTCGCACAATCTAACATCAACAACATGACAGACAACCCACCAAAACGATGATAGAGCAAACCCTCGCAGAATTTGGCATTGACATGATGAAAGACCCATCACCAAAAGGAAGATGGAGCGAACTCACACCGGTTAATTTGACCAAAAGAATGATAGCGCAAACCCTTGCACAATCGAGCATCGACAAAATGAAAGATGCACCACCAAAAGGATGATGGAGCAAACTCACACCGGCTACTACCACCAAAAGGATGATAGATTAAACCCTCGCACAATCTGACATTAACAAGATGACAGACCCACCAGCAAAAGGATGATGGAGCCTACTCACACCGGCTACTAACACCAAAATGATGATAGAACAAACCCTTACACAATCTGATATCAACAAGATGACAGAACCACCACCAAAGGGTGATGGAGCATACTCACACCAGCTACTACCAACAAAAGGATGATAGAGCAAACCCTATACAATAAGACATCTACAAGATGACAGACCCACCACCTAAAGGATGATGGAATGAACTCACATCGGCTACTACCACCAAAAGGATGATAAAGCAAACCCTCACAGAATCTAGCATTGATAAGATGACAGACCCACACCCAAAAGGATGATGGAGAGAACTCACACGGGCTACTACGACCAAAAGGATGATAGAGAAAACCCTCGCACAATCGGGCATTGACAAAATGATAGACCCACCATCAAAATAATGACGGAGCAAACTCACACCGACTAATACCACCAAAAGTATTATAGAGCAAATCCTCACACAATCTGACATCAACAAGATGACAGACCCACCACCAAAAGGATGATGGAACGAACTCACACCGGATACTACCACCAAAATGATGATAAAGGAAACCCTCGCACAATATGACATCAACAAGATGACAAAACCATCACCAAAAGGATGATGGAGCAAACTCACAACGGCGACTACAACCCAAAGGATGATAGAGCAAACCCTTGCACAATCTGGCATAGTCAAGATGACAGACCCACCATCAAAAGGATGACGGAGCAAACTCACAGCGACTACTACCACCAAAAGGATGATAGAGAAAACCCTCGCACAATCTGACATCAACAAGATGACAGACCCCACCACCAAAAGGAAGATGGAGGGAACTCACACCGGCTACTACCACCAAAAGGATGATAGAGCAAATCCTCGCACAATCTGGCATTGACAAGATGACAGACCCACCACCAAAAGGATGATGAAACTAACTCACACCCGGCTACTACGACCAAAAGGATGATAAAGCAAACCCTCGCACAATCGGGCATCGACAAAATGACAGGCCCACCACCAAAAAGATGATGGAGCAAACTCACACCGGCTACTACCACCAAAAGGATGATAGAGCAAACCCTCGCACAATCTGTCATCAACAAGATGACAGACCACCCACCAAAACGATGATGGAGCGAACTCACACCGGCTACTACCACCAAAAGGATGTTGGAGAGAACTCAGACCGGCTACTACCACCAAAAGGATGATAGAGGAATCCCTCGCACAATCTGACATCAATAAGATGACAGAACCACAACCAAAAGGATAATGGAGCGTACTTACACTGGCTCCTACCAACAAAAGGATGATAGAGCACACCCTCGAACAATCTGACATCAACAACATGACAGACCTACCATCAAAAGGATGATGGATCGAACTCACACCGGCTTCTACGACCGAAAGGATCATAGAGCAAACCCTCGCACAATTGAGCATCGACAAAGTTACAGACCCACCACCAAAAGGATGATGGAGCAAACTCACACCGGCGACTACAACCCAAAGGATGATAGAGAAAACCCTTGCACAATCTGGCATAGGCAAGATGGCAGACCCATCATCAAAAGGATGACAGAGCAAACTCACACCGGCTACTACCACCAAAAGGATGATAGAGCAAACCTTCTCATAATCTGACATCAACAGGATGATAGACCCACAACCAAAAGGATGATGGAGCAAACTCACACCAGCTACTACCACCAAAAATATGATAGAGCAAACCCTTGCATAATCTCACATCAACAAGATGACAGACCCACAGCCAAAAGGATGATGGAGAAAAACTCACACCAGCTACTGCCACCAAAAGGATGATAAAGGAAACCCTCGCACAATCTGGCATTGACAAGATGGCAGACCCACCACCAAAAGGATGATGGAGCATACTCACACCGGCTACTACGACCAAAAGCATGACAGATCAAACCCTGGCATAATCGGGCATCGATAAAATGACAGACCCACAACCAAAAGGATGATAGAGCCAACCCTTGTACATTCTGGCATGGACAAGATGACAGACCCACCACCAAAAGGATGATGGAGCAAACTCACACCGGTTACTGCCACCAAAAGGATGATAGAGCAAAACACTCGCACAATCTGACTTCAACAAGATGACAGACCCCCCCACCAAAAGGATGATAGAGGGAAACTCACACCGGCTACTACCACCAAAGGATGATAGAGCAAACCCTCGCACAATCTGACATCAACAAGATGACAGACCCACAACCAAAAGGATGATGGAGCAAATTCACACAGGCTACTACCACCAAAAGAATGATAGAGCAAACCAGCGCACAATATGACATCAAGAAGATGACAGACCCACCACCAAAAGGATGATGGAGCAAACTCACACCGGCTACCACGACAAAAATGATGATTGAGGAAACCCTCGACAATCTGACATCAACAAGATGACAGAACCACGACCAAAAGGATAATGGAGCGTACTTACACCGGCTGCTACCAACAAAAGGATGGTAGATCACACCGTCGCATAATCTGACATCAACAAGATGACAGACGCACCACCAAGAGGATGATGGAGCAAACTCACACCGGCTACTACGACCAAAAGGATGATAGAGAAATCCCTCGCACAATCTGACATCAACAAAGTTACAGAACCACCATAAAAAGGATGATGGAGCAAACTCACACCAGCAACTACAACCCAACGGATGATAGAGCAAACCCTTGTACAACCCGTCATATGCAAGAAGACAGACCCATCATCAAAAGGATGACAGAGCAAACTCACACCGGCTACTACCACCAAAAATATGATAGAGCACAACCTCGCACAATCTGACATCAACAAGATGACAGACCCACAACTAAAAGATGATGTAGCAAACTCACAACGGCTACTACCACCAAAAGGATGATAGTGCAAACCCTCGCACAATCTTATATCAACAAGATGACAGAACCATCACCAAAGGGATAATGGAGCGTACTCACACCGGCTACTACCAACAAAAGGATGATAGAGCAAACCCTCGCACAATCTGACATCAACAAGATGACATACCCACCACCAAAAGGATGATGGAGCAAACTCACATCGGCTACTACGACTAAAAGGATGATAGAGCAAACCCTCGCAGAATCGGGCATCGAAAAAATGACAGACCCACCACTAAAGGATGATGGAGCGTACTCACACCGGCTACTACAACCAAAAGGATGATAGATCAAACCCTTTCACAATCTGGCATAGACAAGATGACAGACCCACCATCAAAATGATGATGGAGCAAACTCACACCGACTACTACCACCAAAAGGATGATTGAGCAAACCCTTGCACAATCTGACATCAACAAGATGACAGACCCACCACCAAAATGATGATCCAGGAAACCCTCACACAATATAACATCCACAAGATGAAAGAACCACCACCAAAAGGATGATGGAGCATACTTATACTGGCTACTACCAACAAAAGGATGATAGAGCAAACCCTCGCACAATCTCACATCAACAAGAAGAAAGACCTACACCAAAAGGATGATGGAGGGAACTCACACCAACTAGTACCACCAAAAGGATGATAGAGCAAAGCCTCGCACAATCTGCTATTGACAAGGTGACAGACCCACCACCAAAAGGATGATTGAGCAAACTCACACCGGCTACTACCACCAAAAGGATGATAGAGAAAATCCTCGCACAATCTGGCATTGACAAGATGATAGACCCACCACCAAAAGGATGATGAAGCAAACTCACACAAGCTACTACAACCAAAAGAATGATAAAGCAAACCCCTCACACAATCGGGCATTGACAAAATGACAGGCCCACCACCAAAAGGATGATGGAGAAAACTCACACCGGCTACTACCACCAAAAGGATGATAGATCAAACCCTTGCACAATCAGACTTCAATAAGATTACAGACCCACCTCTAAAAGGATGATGGAGCGTACTCATACAGGCTACTAGCACCAAAAACTTGACAGAGCAAACCCTCGCACAATCTGACATCAACAAGATGACAGACCGACCACCAAAAATGATGTTGGAGTGAACTCACACCCAGCTACTACCACTAAAGGGATGATAGAGCAAACCCTAGCACTATCTGGCATTGACAAGATGACAGACCCACCACCAAAAGGATGATGGAGCGAACTCACACCGGCCACTACAACCTAAAAGATGATAGAGCAAACCCCCGCACAATCTAGCATTGACAAGATGACAAACCAACAACCAAAAGGATGATGGAGCAAACTCACAACGGCTACTACCACCAAAAGGATGATAGAGCAAACCCTTGCACAATCTAGCATTGACAAGATGACTGTCCCACCATCAAAATTATGACGGAGCAAACTCACACCGACTACTACCACCAAAAGGATGATAGAGCAAACCCTCGCACAATCTGACATTTCCAAGATGAAAGACCCACCACCAAAAGGATGATGGAGCATACTCACACCGGCTACTACCACCAAAAGGATGATAGAGCAAACCCTCGCACAATCTGATATCAACAAGATGACAGAACCACCACCAAAGGGTGATGGAGTGTACTCACACCAGCTACTACCAACAAAAAGGATGATAGAGCAAACTCTCGTACAATAAGACATCAACAAGATGACAGAACCCACCACCAAAAGGATGATGGAACGAACTCACACCTGCTACTACGACCAAAAGGATGATAGAGAAAACCCTCGCACAATCGGGTATTGACAAAATGACAGACCCACCATCAAAATGATGACGGCGCAAACTCACACCGACTACTACCACCAAAATTATGATAGAGCAAACCCTCGCACAATCTGACATCAACAAGATGACAGACCCACCACCAAAAAGATGATGGAGCTAACTCACACCGGCTACTACCACCAAAAGGATGATAGAGCAAACCTTCGCACAATTTGACATCAACAAGATGATAGACCCACCACCAAAAGGATGATAGAGCGAACTCACATCAGTTACTACCACCAAAAATATGATAGAGCAAACCCTCGCACAATCTGACATCAACAAGATGACAGACCCATCGCCAAAAGGATGATGGAGCGTACTCACACCGGCTACTACCATCAAAAGGATGATAGAGTAAACACTCGCACAAACTGACATCAACAAGATGACAGACCCCCCACAAAAAGGATGATAGAGAGAAACTCACACCGGCTACTACCACCAAAGGATGATAGAGCAAACCCTTGCACAATCTGACATCAACAAGATGACATACCCACAACCAAAAGGATGATGTAGCAAACTCACACCGGCTACTACCACCAAAAGGATGATAGAGCAAACCCTTGCACAATCTTATATTAACAAGTTGACAAAACCACCACCAAAAGGATGATGGAGCGTACTCACACCGGCTACTACCAACAAAAGGATGATAGAGCAAACCCTTGCACAATCTGACATCAACAAGATGACAAACCCACCACTAAAAGGATGATAGAGCGAACTCACACCGGCTACTACGACCAAAAGGATGATAGAGCAAACCCTCGCACAATCGGGCATCGTAAAAATAACAGACCCACTACTAAAAGGATGATGGAGCATACTCACACCGGCTACTACAACCAAAAGGATGATAGATCAAACACTTTCACAATCTGGCATAGACAAGATGACAGACCCACCACTAAAAGGATGATGGAGCAAACTCACACCGGCAACTATGACCTAAAGGATGATAGAGCAAACCCTTGCACAATCGGGCATCGACAAAATGACAGACCCACCACCAAAAGGATGATGGAGGGAACTCACACCGGCTACTACCACCAAAAGGATGATAGAGCAAACCCTTGCACAGTCTAACTTCAACAAGACGACAGAACCACCTCTAAAAGGATGATGGAGCGTACTCACACAGGCTACTACCACCAAAAACTTGACAGAGCAAACCCTCGCACAATCTTACATCAACAAGATGACAGACCGACCACCAAAAGGATATTGGAGTAAACTCACACCAGCTACTACCACCAAAAGGATGATAGAGCAAACCCTCGCACAATCTGGCATTGACAAGACGACAGACCCACCACCTAAAGGATGATGGAGAGAACTCACACCGGCCATTATAACCTAAAAGATGATAGAGCAAACCCTCGCACAATCTAGCATCGACAAGATGACAGAACAACAACCAAAAGGATGATGGAGCAAACTCACAACGGCTACTACCACTAAAAGGATGATAGAGCAAACTCTTGCACAATCTGGCATTGACAAGATGACTGTCCAACCATCAAAATTATGACGGAGCAAACTCACACCGACTACTACCACCAAAAGGATGATAGAGCAAACCCTCGCACAATCTGACATCAACAAGATGAAAGACCCACCACCAAAAGAATGATGGAGCATACTCACACCGGCTACTACCACACAAAAGGATGATAGAGCAAACCCTCGCACAATCTGATATCAACAAGATGAAAGAACCACCACCAAAGGGTGATGGAGCATACTCACACCAGCTACTACCAACAAAAGGATGATAGAGCAAACTCTCGTACAATAAGACATCAACAAGATGACAGACCCCACCACCAAAAGGATGATGGAACGAACTCACACCTGCTACTACGACCAAAAGGATGATAGAGAAAACCCTCACACAATCGGGTATTGACAAAATGACAGACCCACCATAAAAACGATGACGGAGCAAACTCACACCCGACTACTACCACCAAAATTATGATAGAGCAAACTCTCGCACAATCTGACATCAACAAGATGACAGACCCACCACCAAAAAGATGATGGAGCTAACTCACACCGGCTACTACCACCAAAAGGATGATAGAGCAAACCTTTGCACAATTTGACATCAACAAGATGATAGACCCACCACCAAAAGGATGATAGAGCGAACTCGCATCGGCTACTACCAGCAAAAATATGATAGAGCAAACCCTCGCACAATCTGACATCAACAAGATGACAGACCCACCGCCAAAAGGATGATGGAGCGTACTCACACCGGCTACTACCATCAAAAGGATGATAGAGCAAACCCTCGCACAATCTGGGCATTGACAAGATGACAGACCCACGCACCAAAAGGATGATGGAGCAAACTCACACCGGCTACTACGACCAATAGGATAATAGATCAAACCCTCGTACAATTGGGCATCGACAAAATGACAGACCCACCACCAAAAGGAAAATGGAGCAAACTCACACCGGCTACTACCACCAAAAGGATGATAGAGTAAACCCTTGAACAATCTGACTTCAACAAGATGACAGACCCACCCCTAAAAGGATGATGGAGCGTACTCACACAGGCGACTACCAACAAAAGGATGATAGAGCAAACCATCGAACAATCTGACATCAACAAGATGACAGACCCACCACCAAAAGGATGTTGGAGTTAACTCACACCAGCTACCACCACTAAAAGGATGATAGAGCAAACCCTCGCACAATCTGGCATTGACAAGGCGACAGACCCACCACCAAAAGGATGATGAAGCGAAGTCACACCAGTTACTACAACCTAAAATATGATAGAGCAAACCCTCACACAATCTAGCATCGATAAGATGACAGACCAACAACCAAAAGGATGATGGAGCAAACTCACAACGGCTACTACCACCAAAAGGATGATAGAGCAAACCCTTGCGCAATCTGGAATTGACAAGATGATTGTCCCACCATCAAAAGGATGACGGAGCAACTCACACCTACAACTACCACCAAAAGGATGATAGAGCAAACCCTCGCACAGTCTGACATCAACAAGATGACAAACCCACCACCAAAAGGATGATGGAGCATACTCACACCGGCTACTACCACCAAAAGAACGATAGAGCAAACCCTCGCACAATCTGATATCAACAAGATGACAGAACCACCACCAAAGGTGATGGAGCATACTCCCACCAGCTACTACCAACAAAAGGATGATAAAGCAAACTCTCGTACAATAAGACATCAACAAGATGACAGACCCACCACCAAAAGGATGATGGAACGAACTCACACCTACTACTACGACCAAAAGGATGATAGAGAAAACGCTCGCACAATCAGGTATTGAAAAAATGACAGACCCACCATCAAAACGATGACGGAGCAAACTCACACCGACTACTACCACCAAAATTATGATAGAGCAAACCCTCGCACAATCTGACATCAACAAGATGACAGACCCACCACCAAAAAGATGATGGAGCTAACTCACCATCGGCTACTACCACCAAAAGGATGATAGAGAAAACCTTCACACAATTTTACATCAACAAGATGATAGACCCACCACCAAAAGGATGATAGAGCGAACTCACATCGGTTACTACCACCAAAATTATGATAGAGCAAACCCTCGCACAATCTGACATCAACAAGATGACAGACCCACCGCCAAAAGGATGATGGAGCATACTCACACCGGCTACTACCATCAAAAGGATGATAGAGTAAACCCTCGCACAATCTGACATCAACAAGATGACAGACCCCCCACCAAAAGGATGATAGAGAGAAACTCACACCGGCTACGACCATCAAAGGATGATAGAGCAAACCCTCGCACAATCTGACATCAACAAGATGACAGACCCACAACCAAAAGGATGATGGAGCAAACTCACACCGGCTACTACCACAAAAAGGATGATAGAGCAAACCCTTGCACAATCTTATATCAACAAGATGACAGAACCACCACCAAAAGGATGATGGAGCGTACTCACACCGGCTACTACCAACAAAAGGATGATAGAGCAAAACCCTTGCACAATCTGACATCAACAAGATGACAAACCCACCACTAAAAGGATGATGGAGCAAACTCACACCGGCTACTACGACCAAAAGGATGATAGAGCAAACCCTCGCACAATCGAGCATCAAAAAAAGGCAGACCCACTACTAAAAGGATGATGGAGCATACTCACACCGGCTACTACAACCAAAAGGATGATAGATCAAACCCTTTCACAATCTGGCATAGATAAGATGACAGACCCACCATCAAAATGATGACGGAGCAAACTCACACCGACTACTACCACCCAAAGGATGATTGAGCAAACCCTCGCACAATCTGACATCAACAAGATGACAGACCCACCACCAAAATGATGATCGAGGAAACCCTCGCACAATATAACATCCACAAGTTGAAAGAACCACCACCAAAAGGATGATGGAGCATACTTATACCGGCTACTACCAACAAAAGGATGATAGAGCAAACCCTTGCACAATGTCACATTAACAAGATGAAAGACCTACACCAAAAGGATGATGGAGGGACGTCACACCAACTAGCACCACCAAAAGGATGATAGAGCAAAGCCTCGCACAATCTGCTATTGACAAGGTGACAGACCCACCATCAAAAGGATGATGGAGCGAACTCACACCGGCTACTACCTCCAAAACGATGATAGAGCAAACCCTCGCACAATCTGGCATTGACAAGATGACATAACCACCACCAAAAGGATGATGGAGCAAACTCACACCGGCTACTACGACCTAAAGGATGATAGAGCAAACCCTTGCACAATCGGGCATCGACAAAATGACAGACCCATCACCAAAAGGATGATGGAGGGAACTCACACCGGCTACTATCACCAAAAGGATGATAGAGCAAACCCTTGCACAGTCTGACTTCAACAAGATGACAGAACCACCTCTAAAAGGATGATGCAGCGTACTCACACAGGCTACTACCACCAAAAACTTGACAGAGCAAACCCTCGCACAATCTGACATCAACAAGATGACAGACCGACCACTAAAAGGATGTTGGAGTGAACTCACACCAGCTACTACAACCAAAAGGATGATAGAGCAAACCCTCGCACAATCAGGCATTGACTAGACGACAGACCCACCACCTAAAGGGTGATGGAGCGAACTCACACCGACCATTACAACCTAAAAGATGATAGAGCAAACCCTCGCACAATCTAGCATCGACAAGATGACAGACCAACAACCAAAAGGATGATGGAGCAAACTCACAACGGCTACTACTACCAAAAGGATGATAGAGCAAACCCTTGCAGAATCTGGCATTGACAAGATGACTGTCCCACCATAAAAACGATGACGGAGCAAACTCACACCGACTACTACCACCAAAATTATGATAGAGCAAACCCTCGCACAATCTGACATCAATAAGATGACAGACCCACCACCAAAAAGATGATGGAGCTAACTCACACCGGCTACTACCACCAAAAGGATGATAGAGCGAACTCGCATCGGCTACTACCAGCAAAAATATGATAGAGCAAACCCTCGCACAATCTGACATCAACAAGATGACAGACCCACCGCCAAAAGGATGATGGAGCGTACTCACGCCGGCTACTACCATCAAAAGGATGATAGAGAAAACCCTCGCACAATCTGGCATTGACAAGATGACAGACCCACCACCAAAAGGATGATGGAGCAAACTCACACCGGCTACTACCACCAAAAGGATGATAGAGCAAACCTTTGCACAATCTGACTTCAACAAGATAACAGACCCACCCCTAAAAGGATGATGGAGCGTACTCACACAGGCGACTACCAACAAAAGCATGATAGAGTAAACCATCGAACAATCTGACATCAACAAGATGACAGACCCACCCCCAAAAGGATGTTGGAGTTAACTCATACCAGCTACCACCACCAAAAGGATGTTGGCATTGACAAGACGACAGACCCACCACTAAAAGGATGATGGAGCGAACTCACACCAGTTACTACAACCTAAAAGATGATAGAGCAAACCCTCACACAATCTAGCATCGATAAGATGACAGACCAACAACCAAAAGGATGATAGAGCACACTCACAACGGCTACTACCACCAAAAGGATGATAGAGCAAACCCTTGTGCAATCTGGAATTGACAAGATGATTGTCCCACCATCAAAAGGATGACGGAGCAACTCACACCTACTACTACCACCAAAAGGATGATAGAGCAAACCCTCGCACAATGTGACATCAATAAGATGATAGACCCACCACCAAAAGGATGACGAAGCATACTCACACTGGCTACTACCACCAAAAGAACGATAGAGCGAACCCTCGCACAATCTGATATCAACAAGATGACAGAACCACCACCAAAGGGTGATGGAGCATACTCCCACCAGCTACTACCAACCAAAGGATTATAGAGCAAACTCTCGTACAATAAGACATCAACAAGATGACAGACCCACCACCAAAAGGATGATGGAACAAACTCATACCGGCTACTACCGCCAAAAGGGTGATAAAGCAAACCCTCACACAATTTGGCATTGATAAGATGGCAGACCCGCACCCAAAAGGATGATGGAGAGAACTCACACCGGCTACTACGACCAAAAGGATGATAGAGAAAACCCTCGCATAATCGGGTATTGACAAAATGACAGACCCACCATCAAAACGATGACGGAGCAAACTCACACCGACTACTACCACCAAAATTATGAATGAGCAAACCCTCGCACAATCTGACATCAACAAGATAACAGAGCCACCACCAAAAAGATGATGGAGCGAACTCACACCGGCTACTACCACCAAAAGGATGATAGAGTAAACCTTCACACAATCTGACATCAACAAGATGATAGACCCACCACCAAAAGGATGATAGAGCGAACTCACATCAGCTACTACCACCAAACATATGATAGAGCAAACCCTCGCGCAATCTGACATCAACAAGATGACAGACCCACTGCCAAAAGGATGATGAAGCGTACTCACACCGGCTACTACCATCAATAGGATGATAGAGCAAACCATTGCACAATCTAACATCAACAAGATGACAGACCCACCACCAAAAGAAAGATGGAGGGAACTCACACCGGCTACTACCACCATAAGGATGATAGAGCAAACCCTCCCACAATCTGGCATTGACAAGATGACAGACCCACCACCAAAAGGATGATGGAGCAAACTCACACCGGCTACTACGACCAAAAGGATGATAGAGCAAACCCTTGTGCAATCTGGCATTGACAAGATGATAGACTCACCAGCAAAAGGATGACGGAGCAAACTCACACCAGATACTACCACCAAAAGGATGATAGAGCAAACCCCCGCACAATCTGACATTGACAAGATGAAAGACCCACAACCAAAAGGATGATGGAGCAAACTCACACCGACTTCTACCACCAAAAGGATGATGGAGCAAACCCTTGCACAATCGGGCATCGACAAGATGACAGACCCAGCACCAAAAGGATGATGGAATAAACTCAAACCGGATACTACCACCAAAAAAATGATAGAGCAAACCCTCGCACAATCTGACTTCAACAAGATGACAGACCCATCCCTAAAAGCATGATGGAGCGTACTCACATAGGCTACTACCAACAAAAAGATGATAGAGCAAACCATCGAACAATCTGTCATCAACAAGATGACAGACCCACCACCAAAAGGATGTTGGAGCGAACTCACACCAGCTACTACCACCAAAAGGATGATAAAGCAAACCCTCGCACAATCTGGCATTGACAAGACGACATGCCCACCACCAAAAGGAAGATGGAGCAAATTCACACCGGCTACTACAACCTAAAAGATGATAGAGCAAACCCTCGCACACTCTAGCATCGACAAGATGACAGACTAACAACCAAAAGGATGATGGAGCAAACTCACAACGGCTACTACCACCAAAAGGATGATAGAGCAAACCCTGGCACAATCTGGCATTGACAAGATGACAGACCCACCACCAAAAGGATGACGGAGCAAACTCACACCGGATACTACCACCAAAAGGATGATAGAGCAAACCCCCGCATAATCTGACATCGACAAGATGAAATACCCACAACCAAAAGGATGATGGAGCGAACTCACACCGGCTACTACCACCAAAAGGGTGATAGAGAAAACCCTCGCACAATCTAACATGAACAAGATGACAGACCCCCCACCAAAAGGATGATGGAGCGAAACTCACACAGGCTAATACCACCAAAGGATGATAGAGCAAACCCTCGCACAATCTCGCATTGGCAAGATGACAGACCCACCATCAAAAGGATGATGGAGCAAACTCACATCACCTACAACCACCAACAGGATGATAGAGCAAACCAACGCACAATCTGCCTCAACAAGATGAAAGACCCACCATCAAAAGGATGATGGAGCGAACTCACACCAGCTACTACGACCAAAAGGATGATAGAGCAAACCCTCTCACAATCGGGCATCGTACAACTGACAGACCAACCACCAAAAGGATGATGGAGCAAACTCACACAGGCTACTACCATCAAAATGATGACGGAGCAAACTCATACCGACTACTACCACCCAAAGGAAGATAGAGCAAACGCTCGTACAATCTGACATCAACAAGATGACAGACCCACCCCCAAAAGGATGATAGAGCAAACTCACACCGGCTACTACCACCAAAAGGATGATAGAGGAAACCCTCGCACAATCTGACATCAACAAGATAACAAAACCACCACCAAAAGAATTATGGAGCGTACTCACACCGGCTACTACTAACAAAAGGATGATAGAGGAAGCCCTCGCACATTCTGACATCAACAAGATGGCAGACCCACAACCAAAAGGATGATGGAGGGAACTCACATCGGTTACTACCACCAAAAGGATGAGAGAAGAAACCTTCGCACAATCTGACATCAACAAGATGGCAGAACCACCACCAAAAGGATAATGGAGCGTCCTTACACCGGCTTCTACCAACAAAAGGATGATAAAGCACACCCTCAAACAATCTGATATCAACAAGATGACAGACCTACCACCAAATGGATGATAGAGCAAACTCACACCGGCTACTACGACCGAAAGGATTATAAAGCAAACCCTTGCACAATCGAGCATCGACAAAGTTACAGACCCACCACCAAAAGGATGATGGAGCAAACTCACACCGGCGACTACAACCCAAAGGATGATAGAGAAAACCCTTCATCAACAGGATGACAGAGAAAACTCACACCGGCTACTACCACCAAAAGGATGATAGAGCAAACCTTCGCACAATCTGACATCAACAGGTTGATAGACCCACCACTAAAAGGATGTTGGAGCAAACTTACACCGGCTACTACCACCAAAAATATGATAGAGCAAACCCTTGCACAATCTGAAATCAACAGGATCATAGACCCACCGCCAAAAGGATGATGGAGGGAACTCACACCGGCTACGACCACCAAAAGGATGATAGGGCAAACCCTCGCACAATCTGGCATTGACTAGATGACAGACCCGCCACCAAAAGGATGATGGAGCAAACTCACACCGACTACTACGGCCAAAAGGATGATGGAGCATAATCGGGCATCGATAAAATGACAGACCCACCACCAAAAGGATGATGGAGCAAACTCACACCATCTACTACCACCAAAAGGATGATAGAGCCAAGCCTTGCACAATCTGGCATCAACAAGATGACAGACCCACCACCAAAAGGATGATGGAGCAAACTCACACCGGCTACTACCACCAAAAGGATGATAGAGCAAAACCCTCGCACAATCTGACATCAAAAAGATGACAAACCCCCCACCAAAAGGATGATAGAGCAAAACTCACACCAGCTACTACCACCAAAGGATGATCGAGCAAACCCTCGCACAATCTAACATCAACAAGATGTCAGACCCATAAAAAAAGGATGATGGAGCGAACTCACACCGGCTACTACCGACAAAAGGCTGATAGAGCAAACCCTCGCACAACTTGGAATCGACAAGATGATAGACCCACCACCAAAAGGATGATGGTGCAAACTCACACCGGCTACTACGACCAAAAGGATGATAGAGCAAACCCTTGCACAATCGGGCATCGACAAAATGACAGACCCACCACCAAAAGGATGATGGAGGAAACTCAAACCGGCTACTACCACCAAAAGGATGATAGAGCAAACCCTCGCACAATCTGACTTCAACAAGATGACAGACCCACCCCTAAAAGGATGATGGAGCATACTCACACAGGCTACTCCCAACAAAAGGATGATAGAGCAAACCATCGAACAATCTGACATCAACAAGATGACAGACACCACCACCAAAAGGATGTTGGTGTGAACTCAAACCAGCTACTACCACCAAAAGGATGATAGAGCAAATCCTCGCACAATCTGGCATTGACAAGACGACAAACCCACAACCAAAAGGATGATTGAGCGAACTCACACCGGCTACTACAACCTAAAAGACGATAGAGCAAACCCTCGCACAATCTTGCATCGACAAGATGACAGACCAACAACCAAAAGGTTGATGGAGCAAACTCACAACGGCTACTACCACCAAAAGGATGATAGAGCAAACCCTTGCACAAACTGGCATTGACAAGATGACAGACCCACCACCAGAAGGATGACGGAGCAAACTCAAATCGGCTACTACCACCCAAAGGATGATAGAGCAAACCCCCGCACAATCTGACTTCGACAAGATGAAAGACCCACCACCAAAAGGATGATGGAGCAAACTCACACAGGCTACTACAACCAAAAGGATGATAGATGAAACCCTTGCGCAATCTGGCATAGACAAGATGACAGACTCACCATCAAAATGATGACGGAGCAAACTCATAACGACTACTACCACCCAAAGGATGATAGAGCAAACCCTCGCACAATCTGACATCAACAAGATGACAGACCCACCACCAAAAGGATGATAGAGCAAACTCACACCGGCTACTACCACCAAAAGGATGATAGAGGAAACCCCCCGCACAATCTGACATCAACAAGATAACAAAACCACCACCAAAAGAATTATGGAGCGTACTCACACCGGCTACTACTAACAAAAGGATGATAGAGGAAGCCCTCGCACATTCTGACATCAACAAGATGGCAGACCCACAACCAAAAGGATGATGGAGGGAACTCACATCGGTTACTACCACCAAAAGGATGATAGAAGAAACCTTCGCACAATCTGACATAAACAAGATGGCAGATCCACCACCAAAAGGATAATGGAGCGTACTTACACCGGCTTCTACCAACAAAAGGATGATAAAGCACACCCTCAAACAATCTGATATCAACAAGATGACAGACCTACCACCAAATGGATGATGGAGCAAACTCACACCAGCTACTACGACCGAAAGGATTATAAAGCAAACCCTTGCATAATCGAGCATCGACAAAGTTACAGACCCACCACCAAAAGGATGATGGAGCAAACTCACACCGGCGACTACAACCCAAAGGATGATAGAGAAAACCCTTCGTCAACAGGATGACAGAGAAAACTCACACCGGCTACTACCACCAAAAGGATGATAGAGCAAACCTTCGCACAATCTGACATCAACAGGTTGATAGACCCACCACCAAAAGGATGTTGGAGCAAACTTACACCGGCTACTACCACCAAAAATATGATAGAGCAAACCCTTGCACAATCTGAAATCAACAGGATGATAGACCCACCGCCAAAAGGATGATGGAGGGAACTCACACCGGCTACGACCACCAAAAGGATGATAGGGCAAACCCTCGCACAATCTGGGATTGACTAGATGACAGACCCGCCACCAAAAGGATGATGGAGCAAACTCACACCGACTACTACGGCCAAAAGGATGATGGAGTATAATCAGGCATCGATAAAATGACAGACCCACCACCAAAAGGAAGATGGAGCAAACTCACACCATCTACTACCACCAAAAGGATGATAGAGCCAAGCCTTGCACAATCTGGCATCAACAAGATGACAGACCCACCACCAAAAGGATGATGGAGCAAACTCACACCGGCTACTACCACCAAAAGGATGATAGAGCAAAACCCTCGCACAATCTAACATCAAAAAGATGACAGACCCCCCACCAAAAGGATGATAGAGCAAAACTCACACCAGCTACTACCACCAAAGGATGATCGAGCAAACCCTCGCACAATCTAACATCAACAAGATGTCAAACCCATAAAAAAAGGATGATGGAGCGAACTCACACCGGCTACTACCGACAAAAGGCTGATAGAGCAAACCCTCGCACAATTTGGAATCGACAAGATGATAGACCCACCACCAAAAGGATGATGGTGCAAACTCACACCGGCTACTACGACCAAAAGGATGATAGAGCAAACCCTTGCACAATCGGGCATCGACAAAATGACAGACCCACCACCAAAAGGATGATGGAGGAAACTCAAACCGGCTACTACCACCAAAAGGATGATAGAGCAAACCCTCGCACAATCTGACTTCAACAAGATGACAGACCCACCCCTAAAAGGATGATGGAGCATACTCACACAGGCTACTCCCAACAAAAGGATGATAGAGCAAACCATCGAACAATCTGACATCAACAAGATGACAGACCCACCACCAAAAGGATGTTGGTGTGAACTCAAACCAGCTACTACCACCAAAAGGATGATAGAGCAAATCCTCGCACAATCTGGCATTGACAAGACGACAGACCCACAACCAAAAGGATGATTGAGCGAACTCACACCGGCTACTACAACCTAAAAGACGATAGAGCAAACCCTCACACAATCTTGCATCGACAAGATGACAGACCAACAACCAAAAGGTTGATGGAGCAAACTCACAACGGCTACTACCACCAAAAGGATGATAGAGCAAACCCTTGCACAATCTGGCATTGACAAGATGACAGACCCACCACCAGAAGGATGACGGAGCAAACTCAAATCGGCTACTACCACCCAAAGGATGATAGAGCAAACCCCCGCACAATCTGACTTCGACAAGATGAAAGACCCACCACCAAAAGGATGATGGAGCGAACTCACACAGGCTACTACAACCAAAAGGATGATAGATGAAACCCTTGCGCAATCTGGCATAGACAAGATGACAGACTCACCATCAAAATGATGACGGAGCAAACTCATAACGACTACTACCACCCAAAGGATGATAGAGCAAACCCTCGCACAATCTGACATCAACAAGATGACAGACCCACCACCAAAAGGATGATAGAGCAAACTCACACCGGCTACTACCACCAAAAGGATGATAGAGGAAACCCCCGCACAATCTGACATCAACAAGATAACAAAAACACCACCAAAAGGATTATGGAGCGTACTCACACCGTCTACTACCAACAAAAGGATGATAGAGCAAGCCCTCGCACATTCAGACATCAAGAAGATGGCAGACCCACCACCAAAAGAATGATGGAGGGAACTCACACCGGCTACTACGACCAAAAGAATGATAGAGAAAACCCTCACACAATCTGACATCAACAAAGTTACAGAACCCCCATTAAAAGGATGATGGAGCAAACTCACACCAGCGACTATAACCCAACGGATGATAGAGCAAACCCTTGCACAATCTGGCATAGGCAAGATGCCAGACCCATCATCAAAAGGAAGACGAAGCAAACTCACACCGGCTACTACCACCAAAAGGATGATAGAGCAGACCCTCGCACAATCTGACATCAACAAGATGATAGAACCACAACCAAAATTATCACGGAGCGAACTCACACCGGCTATTACCACCAAAAGGATGATAGTGCAAACCCTCGCACAATCTTATATTAATAATATGACAAAACCACCACCAAAAGGATAATGGAGCGTACTCACACCGGCTACTGTTGCACCCCAAAATTTGCCCAACATTTCTTTACCTAGCATATGTTTCATTTCATTCACATTAGCATTATCATTTGCATTTCATTGACTTGTATGCAGGAGATCAAGAGGTATGATTACCAATTAAGAGCTATACAAGACTATGAAGCTAGCTAAGAAGATTATTCAAGTGTTCAAGGGTTGACATCCTTGTCAGAGAAGTTAAAAGATCCTCAGAGAGAGTGATTGAAGCCAAGTGTGTAGGTCTCCTAACTTGAGACTTGTGAGAAGTCATCAGATGATTATGAGGTCATGGAGATGGAGTTGATGTCTTTAGAGAGCTCATGAGAAGTTTTGAAGATCACTTTGAGGCCTAGACAGGTCATTATGCAAGATTAAGAAGCCTCAGCCATGAGTGGTGCAGTTAGGGTTTGACTGGGTCAATCCTAAGTCAACTGATGATTTAAAGAAGGTTGAGACCTAATCCAAGAGCCATGTGATCATGGATTGATGCATTAAGATGTTCTAAGGATGATTCCAAGGTTAACTCATCATTATTGAATAGTTTGAGAAGTTTCAAGCTAGGGTTTCTAAGGCTTGACAGTGTAAAATCCCCTAGTTTGACCCCTGACTTAAAGACTATTTAGCTCAAGATGTGATTGTCATCTAATCTTTCCCCCAACATGAATGTTGTAGAGCTTGACCTTAGCTTTAATTTGAGTGCTAGAAGTCCTTGATAGGATTTGTAGAACCCAAGTTATGACTTTGACAAGTTATAGGTCATCTGAGGTGTGTGAATTTGGAGCTTGAAAGTTGTCCAACTTGCATGAATCGTTTTCCCTAGAAGGATGATTCCTATGAACTTTTGGTCAACATGAATGTTGTTCCTTATCCTCTTAGCTTTCTAGAGAGTACTAGAAGTCCTTGATAGGATTTGTAGAACTCAACTTATGGCTTTGACAAGTCAAGGGTATTTTGGACATTTGGTGATTATAGGTCATTTGTGATCATAGGCCATTTTCACCAATTTAGGGGTCCCAAATGGATTTTTGTTCAACATGAAAGTTGTTAAAAATGATGTTTTTAGCTTGTCTAAACATCAAGTGGCCATTGATATGGATTATATCAAGCATTGGTTGAAGAAACTTCACATAAAAGCCATTTTAATGAATTAAAATGAGAAAATTCAAAATAAATGAGGTTAACATGTTTCCAAGTCAAATTTGTGGTCATTTTGAATGGAATTAATGTTTTAGAAAGATTGGCATTGCCACATTTTGTATTTGAGGTCCATAACATAGTCATTTGGATGGTTACTTCACAATTAAGAAACATATCATATCCGTTCCATATGTTGAAACCAAGGGAAGAAAACCATTACATCACACTCCTTAATGATTAAGTGAATGGTTTGGGTTGAGTTTAGAGCATGAGTAAGGCTTGAAGGCACACATCCATGGTGAAATTTGGAAGGAAAAGTGAATATCCAAAATCCATAATTGGGCCTAGTTTGGGCTAGATATCCATCTGAACACATTATAAATAAGACTTAGAACGAATTTGGAAGGTTCTGGAGCAGAATTCTGTTGAGAATCCATTGATGTGAAGTGAAGAAAAAGCTTGAAAATTGGAAATGCGTTTTGGAGAATCAAGAGGTTTCAGCAAGAACTGAGCATCAAGAATTGTCCACCATTACTCCTTGAAGGATTCTGCATAGTTTGGGAGAGAATTGAGGCGCATAACCACTGCAATCCAAGCTTCAAGGTTGGTTCTAAGTTCTTGAAATATCTCTTTGATTACGCACTTTTAATCCGTTAGAAGCATGTGGTTAAGTTCCCCTTAGCATGTAGATGAATTCTGGTTGGTTAATTTGATGATTAGAGACAAGTTAGGGTTTATGCCATTTTCGGTGTAGATGAATTCGAACCTGGTGTGTATATTTTCTTTTGTTTAGGTTTAAGAAGAATGAGCGCATGGGCCCATGAATCCTTTGATATCAACACCCCTCTTTCAAGCCCAATGAGAGTTGTAACGTGAAATCTGTACTTAACACACCTCCCCTGGTCCTTTTGCTTGTGACTGAGTTGAGATTTGAATGGGCCTAGCGCCCAGTTGCTATGCACACCCCCAGGATGAGGGGCCCAAGCGAGGGTAATGGAAATTGTTTGCTGATCACACCCTCTGACTTGTTGTCCATTTTTAATTCTTTCATTTTATGTAGTTTAGTAATTAAATCATAAAAAATTGAAAAATAAGTCAATTGATTCCATTAGTTTTTCCATGGATTCATGATTGAATCTAGTTTTCTCTAGATAAAAAATATTTTTATTTCATGAATTTTCTGATTTTAGGGAAAATTTTACATTTTAATTGATATTAAAATAGTTATGTTTGATACTTGATTTTGTGGAATTTTGTGTGATCATGTGATGATGATTTTGATCCTTATTTTTTGTGAGTTGTTAGCATAGATATGCATTCTCCCCATAGATTTTTCTCACATTTTTGTGATGAGCATAAGTGGTAGTTTAGGTTGAAACCTTTAGAAGCTCCATTTTTAGGGTTTATGATTGATACCTTTGGATTTAGGACTTAATTTTAGGACTTAATAGATGAGTTAGTCCCTGGTTTTTGTATGAGTGTAGCGGTAAAAATCGTGAGTGTAAGTTATTGACTAACTTAACTCAAAGAAAACAAGAGTCGCCACCGCACTTTTATTTTATCCAAATAAAGGAAAGGAAAAAGAGCGAACAAAACCAAAGAGTTCTAAAATAAGAACACGAGACAGAGATCGGGGTAAGGGGGTTGGTTACGCAATGGGAAGGTGTTAGCACCCAAAACGTCTATAGTACTCTATAGGAGCCCTTTGAAATATTTTACGCTTTTTGGTTTGAAAGTGGTTTGTTTGAAAAGAGATTGGGGAGATGAGAAGAGAATTATTTTTTTATATTTTTGTGTTTGGAGAGACTTATCGTCTCATGCCTACGTACCCATAAAGTGCAATATGGAATCAAAACCCCGTAGTTCGTGGTACAAATGACAAAATTTTGTTGGTTTTGATTGATTTTAGATGTTCAGACAAGTCGTCATTTCAAGGAGAAAACTGCGACTATCCACCCACGAGTATTAAGACAACATTTGCGTCACATAAAGATGGAGGATTTGCTTGGATTATCAACAAGACTATCACTCAACATCAACGTGGAAAATGTCAAAGTCTTAATAATATGGGGAATAGGAGATTTACATCTCAACTATAGAAATGAATCATGTCTAAACTTTATGAAAAGTTTTAAAGTGAAAAAGTGCATAAAGGCACAAAAAGAGTTGATGAGTTTTTGTATTTTTTATGTCTTTTGAAATTGGTCAAAGCATGATTAACATTGATTGACTTTTATTGAGAAAAAACAAAGTTTAAAAATCACTTGACGAAAGTCAAGGTTTTATTGCGAAAGCGGTTTTGAAGTTTGAAACCAAGAAGGTTTTTGAAAGAGGGAGAAAGTTTTGAAAATTTAAGAAGGGGAGGAGATGAAGTGACTATCCTAAAAAACAAAATAAGAGCTAGAGATAAGAAAGATCTAACCGACTTGTGGCACACTCCAAAGCAAGCAAAAAGAATTCCATCCGATTTAAAACATAAGCTAATGAGCGGGCCAAATAAAGGCTAAGATCCACAATACTCCAAGCGTAGGAATGAGAACCCTAATTCTAAGTCCAAAGGTCCATAAAGTCCAAGGTCTAAGAATGGTCCAAGAGTATAACCACAAAATTAATAGCACCAAATTTTTAGATGTTTTATCCTTTATTAGTGTTTTGAACAAAGTATGGTCCAAGTGGACAAAAGAAAAATGACATAAACATAAACAAAGATATGGTATGTAATGATAAAATGGAAGCATAAAAGTAAAAAAAAATAAAGAGTAAGAAGAGAATATAAACAAAATTAAACAAGGATATTGTTAGTGAATTAGTGGTTAGTGGTTAGAACATATGATCAATGATGATTAATTCTTGCACTTAGACCAAGATTAATGAAAATTCATTAGAGGATTGATAGAATCAAAGCCTCCTAACAATGATTTTCATAGGTATTGGAGTTAAGACAAGCAACTAAACATACTTGGACTTTTAAACGTAAGTTTGAGCCACGAATGATCATTTTCCGATTAAGGGACAATTTAGCGCTATGTTAAGCAATCGTAATCGGGTTTATGTAGAAACCACGACTATCTGAGGCCGGTCAATAAAATGTTAGTGTTAATACATGTTAGAGAAGTGATATGTAAATCACTCTCCTAAAACATGCCACACAAAAAGAAAAGAGGTAGTGATCTAATCATAATCAAGATTTTTTAATTAATTAATCAAAGGTAATCTATCACTATTCCAAAGTAAGGAGAATTATCTCAATGATTATTCGTCCATAGTTTTGAAATAATGAAGATTAATCAACCTTGATAATCAACAATCTATGATCCATAGATTTCATCGATCAAAAGAAAAAATAAGAAGAAGAACTAAAATGAAAAGAAACCACAATTTGGATCTTAAATCGATTAAATCATCATCAATATCAATCACCTCTTTTGGTGGATAAAATCGACACCCAAAGTCCATTGAGATTGATGAGATCTTATCAAAATTTAAAATCCAAAACAACCAACAATTAGCTCAAAACAAAAGTTTTTTTAAATAAATTTTTTAAGAGCTCTTTTAAAAAAACTATTTAAAATATTAACTAGTAAAAAAAAGAAATAACAAAATAAAAGGAATAAAGAAAAATATATTTAAAATAGTAAAGAAAAAAAAAACGAAAAGGAGAAAGAGAAATAGAAAACCAAAGTATCAGAACAACTTCTTCTTCAAAAACTTCACGCGACACCATTCACCATGGCTATGAATTCAAGCTCAAATCAAAGCGACGGGATGCAAAATTAACACGGTTGCAATCGAAATCAAGAGCTCTTCACAATGGTACCAACAATTCAGAGAATCACAACAAAAGATAACGGATCGAAAATGACGGTGAAGCTCAATCTACCTTCAAACTCAGGTAAGAAATCAATCCAAGCTTCTTCTTGCTTTTCTTCTTCTTCTGAACGAATTCTGGTTCGAAATTGATCTGTGTTTGAGGTTGATTTGAAGTTAATTTGGTGGAATGAAGTATGAGAAGAGAATGAACGAAGGTTTTTCTGGTAGTGAGGAATTGAGGAAGAAAATCAGCAGAGATTTTTTGGCTTGAAAAGCTTGAAGAATAGAGTGAGGGATGAATTCTATTTATAGATGAGAATGAGTGAAAATGATTTGCCGCTTGTGATAATTTTCTGCCGTTTTGAAGTAGGTGTGTTGTGCGTGATATTTTTTGCTGGTATTTGACATGTCGTTTTGCAATTTTTCTCTTTGTAGCTCATTACGTGTTATTCTTTCTTTTCACTTTTTCAACTCACTTGGGTGACGTGGATTATTTTTCAGCTGGCTCATATGCTATTTATTTTTTGTTTCAGCTTGTGAATATGGCTTGGTTCATGGCTCACATTGATTGATGGCTGAAGTAGTGATATATTTCACTTATTTCATAAGGACTCAGTTCCTCTGGTGCAGGACTGGAGTTTTGCGGTTGTTGCTGATTCTGAATTATACAGGGATCGAGTTCGGTAATACGGCAAAACCGTTCATACCAGAATCTTCCTGCCGTGATCCTTCAGAGACTTGGGTATCATCTAAATCTATTGAATCTGGGGATGGAGATTTGGATTTGCTCATAATTCTAGTAAATCCATAACCAAGAGAACTTCCACTTGCTTCACAAAGCTCTGTAAGCTCAGCTAGATGTCGACATCTGAATTCGTTTATAGTCGCTGAAATCTCTGATGCGGGGAGTTTAGCCTGAGCAAGCATAGCAGCTGCTAATTGAAGACTTGGTTCCAAGGTCTCTGGGACCACCGCAGTAGCTCCGGCCTTTTCTAAATTCAAGCCATGATCAACATCATGGGCGCGAACAAAAGTCTTCACATTTGGGAAGTACTTGCTCAGAGCCCAAACTGTTCTATAATTTGCTCCAGGCGTATCTAGAGTTATAGCTGCAGCACATGCTCTTTCAGCCCCGACCTTATGTAGGACCTCTCGACTGCCAGCATCTCCAAAGTACACAGGGAGATCCAGGGCTCGCCCAACTGCCACTCTATCACTTCTCACATCTAGTGCAACAAATGGAATGAGTCGCTCAGAAAGAAGTTGAGCAATGATCTGGCCAACTCTTCCAAACCCACAAATAATGATATGATCTTGCAGATCATCTGTCTCACTTTCTACAGGTAATAAACTTCTAACATCATGCTGCTCGAAACGGGAAGCAATCAGCTGGCCTCCTGCAGCTAGCCATGGAGTGATGGCCATTGAAATGCCCACAACAAGAAACAGCAAAGAAGATAGCTGGGAAGACATTATGCCCTGATTAACAGCTTCACCGAAAGCCACAAATGCAAATTCACCACCAGGAGCAAGAAGAAGACCAGCTCTTAATGCAGAAATGAGGGAAATCCCAAAGATTCTACCCATCAAAGAAACTAAGATAGTCTTGCCACATATTAAGAGTGCTAGTGTCCCCGTGACGACTGGGAAGTTTGAAACAAAAAGTTTTGGATCGATTGACATTCCAACCGTCATAAAGAAGAGCCCCAAAAGAAGGCCACGATATGGAGCAATATCAGATTCAACCTGTAAGGAAAATTCAGTTTCTGCCAGTAGTAAACCAGCCAAAAATGCTCCCAGTGCCATAGAAAGTCCTGCCCTGGCAGTAAGAAGACTGGTCCCGAGAATAACAAGAAGTGTATTGGCTGAGAATATTTCAGCATTTTGATTTTCCGCAACTTGCTTGTATATTGGCCGAAGTAGCAATCGTCCACCTGCAATTATGGCAGTAATAGCAACTGCTGCTTTAACAGCTGCCAGACCAAGAGCTTCAGCAATGGCTTGAAAACCAACCCCTCCTTGGTTGCTCAATTCTGTGTTGCCGGCTGGTATAAGCTCCCCAGAAACAAAATTGGGTGCTTCAGAAACCATCTTTGCAGGACCTTCTGATTCTAAGTGCTCACTTATATTCCTGTGTTCACCTGAGTTTCCATCAGCAAGAATTCCTTTGAACTAACTTCAGTTTGAGATACAGCACTAGAGCATGAATTGTCTGTCTCAGAAGATCTCTCAACATTTCTAGAGTTCATTGTAGCTGAGGATTCAACTTCAGTCCTATTACTATGAAGAGTTTCTGTCAAGCTTCCAGCATTATTATTGTCCTCAAAATATTCAGCATCAGAATCTTTTCTACTCTCCTTGTCTTGAATGAACTTGTCTCCCGAGTCTCTTGCAGGCGAGAGATTGGAAATTTTAGAAGACAATCGTTTACTATGCTTTCTACCATAAGTCAAGGTTACATCTGCATTACTGCTACTTGCACTGTTTCCACTACTAGCTCTGTCACTCTTTCCACTCGCCTCAGTCTCTTGCTGTTTCCATTGCATCATTCTCAATAAGTCTGTAAATAATCAAGGGAAAGATTGGAAGCAAGCGTGCTGCAATATCATCAAAGAACACGGGATACCTATCCTTCCACGAAAGATGATTTCCAAGGGCTTTTTGTAGCTCAACCCGCTTGAATACGCCTGTGTGAAGCCAATGTTCAGGGGGACCACGAGTTAAACAAAAGAGTTTAACTCTCTGCTGAAGCTCTTGCCTATCAAGCAAACTGATCACAATACGCAAAGCATGTGGATCATCGTCACGGTCAGTAAGTGCAAGAAGCAAGGTATCCAAGGGAAGTAACTCATTTGTCCAAACAAAAAAGGCAAGGCTTGCACACGCATTTAACATAAGGTCCTGTATCAAGTGTCCTTGTTGAAGCTCTACTTGCATATGATGAAGCATAACATCAACCATGGTGTAAATGTTGGATGTCACTTCTTCAGGGGAAAATTCCCGCAGTACGCGTCCCAGGTTTCCTACTGTTAATGTTTTCTGCATGGTGTCGCTTGCGCGAAAATAAGGTGCCGGCATGACAGAAGAGTCGCCACCTTTCGTTATTTATCCCTCAGGGCGGGAAAGGAAACGATCGGAAAAACCTGACGAAAAAGGGTAAGACAAGGTCGTCCCAACCATTGTCTGGGTTTGGGAGTCGGTTACGCAAGGGGAAGGTATTAGCACCCCTCACGTCCGTCGTACTCGACGGGATCCTCGCTTGTTTGTTTACTTGGACGGGTTGGTTATAATCTATCTACCTATCAAGGCTGGCTGAAAAGAAAAGAAAAATGACTCGGCAAAGCGTCGCACTTTATGCCTACGTATTCTCATCAGAGAATGAGAAATCAGAGTCTACGTAGTTCGACTAACTACGGGATTACGGGGGAAGGTTGCTCGCTAGGATATCGCATCCTATGCCTACGTACTTTCATCTGGTATGAAAGATCAGAGCAAACGTAGTTCGGGAAACTACGGGATAAAGTGGTTCAACTAGGAGGGAGACTATCAAGTCCTACTGTTATCATGCCATGGATTCATCCTATGGTTGAGGTTTGAACAGGGAACTCCTAGAAGTTGTCATGCATAGGTTTCAACCTATAAGTCTATCATCAAATCCTTATCAAAGGAAATGAGAGTCCTAAGGGATCATGTCAATGATACACAGAAACAGACAGAAGCATCAGCTTTAACAGTAAAATGCATGCAATGCAAGTGAGGGAGGAAATGTGTGTGGGGCTTCAGCCTCCACAAGCTCATCTCAACCTCAAGCCAGTCATGAAATAACAGTAATCATACTGAAATAAACAACATGCTATCAAGCAAAAACAGATAAAGGAAATGAAGTGCCAACAGGCAAACAAAACACACATGAGAAAGAATCATCCACTCTCTAATCCTAACTCTAATCACAGAGTCTAAACAAATCTAAGCAAAGCCCTCAAGCAAAAGAAATCAATCCCAGTCTTCAAGCTTCAGAGCAAGCTTACCAAAGAAAGGGAGCTAAGCAATCAGACTCATAGTGTCTTCCTCAGGAAAGCACTAAGAGGTGTATACTCAGGAATCATATCCTACGTGGCTCAACCACTGTGATCAGTTTACATTCCTCCTCAGGAGAAATTAAACTCACAAGCAGGCTCCAACATCACCGGATATTTAGGAAATCCTATCTGAACTAGTGGAACTAAGTGAATAGACTCATAGGACCTTCCTCAGGAAAGTACTAGGAGGCTTCCACTTAGGAGTTGTATCCCATGTGGCTCAACAACATGTGATCAGTTTACATTCCTCCTCAGGAGAAATTAAACTCACAAGTTGGCTCCGACATCATTGGATACTTAAGAAATCCTAGATAAACTAAGGGAACTAAGTGAATAGACTCATAGGACCTTCCTCAGGAAAGTACTAGGAGGCTTCCACTTAGGAATTGTATCCCATGTGGCTCAACAACATGTGATCAGTTTACATTCCTCCTCAGGAGAAATTAAACTCACAAGTTGGCTCCAACATCATTGGATACTTAAGAAAGAGGTGAGAAGAAAGAATGAAAGTCATTCATAGTGCCTTCCTCAGGAAAGTACCATGAAATTCCTTCAAACTTCAGGATCTCAAACCTCACAGACAGGGAACAGGCCAAGCTCTGGGTCTCTGAATCTTGGTCTACAAGCTTCTCTTCATGATGCTCTCCATCAAGGTCTTCAAGGCAACACAAGCCCCTCAACAAATTCCTCACAATGAACCCCAAAGATGGACAGATAACCACAGGGTACACAAAATCAACAGGCAACTTCAGAAAATACCTAAAAATACTAAACCAAGGGGAAAAATCTAAAAATTATTCACAAGGGTCCTCAACACCTACTCCTAACATTTACATAGGCCTCTACCTAAAAATCAAGATAAAACTCAATCAAAGAAAGGGATTCATCACCTAAGCACAATTTAAACCCTAATCAGGATACCCTAGATCTAACCTAATTAAACCAATCAAAATTTAATTCTAAAAATCTAGAAAAAATCCTATGGGGAACTATGATTCATCATCTAATTGCACAAAAAAGAATGGATTAAAAACCCTAAGGGAATGCCCTAAAATAATTCCTACAAAATCATGATACAAAATTAAACAATTAAAAAGCTATTTAATTGGAAAATCTATTAAAAATATTAAACCTAAAAATAAAATCTCATTTTTATTTTTATAATTTTCTATACACTTTAATCTAGTCATAGAAAAAAGAAGAATTGAAAAATCATTAATTTCCAATTTTTAATGAATTTCACAAAACAGAAAAAACATTAAAAGAAAATTAAAAGAATTAAAATTAAATGAAGGGGAGGGGTGTGATCAGTAGGCGCCTGACGTGTTAGACGCGCTGGGCTTTTTAGCTGGGGGTGCGCGTAGCACCTGGGGTTAAGCCCAATAACCCCTCAGAATTTAAAAAAGAAAAAAAAAGACTACGCGGTGCAATTAGCAATATTTTCAGTGCATTCTGGTTGGGCCTCGTTACGAGGGGGTGCGAAAATGAAAATCACTTAAGCCCATGAGGGGCATTAAGTTAAACGCAGCGCTTAAGGGTTCCAATTCCCTCCGCTTTTCTGAATTCAATCACAGCCGCCCGATCGAGTCTTGGTCAAGGTTTCTGGCTTAGATCCAACGGCCATCACGCGTCTTCTTCCTTGGCCATGTAGTTAGGGTTTGAAGCCTCCATTAACATGCAGCTTTACACGTGAAACTTCAAGCCCGCGGTTCTCACTCTCTACTCAACCAAATCACACGCTATAAAAATGAAAATTGCTTAGAATCTCTCCCTCTACACATGTATGCCATTGGTTTACTTTGAAACTCACCCTATCATTAAAACCGCGAGCAACAACATCTTGAAGCCATGGAAATGCTCTGAAACTTTTTCTCATAATTCTCACTAAAACCTATATGGATCTACTCTACGTCTACTGGTGATAATTCTGAACCAAATACCTAAGCTTCTAACGCCCTAATCATGGAGTTCTATGCCAATCAAGATTCGAGCACCTGCACTAAATTGTCTCTAAACAGCCCCAAAGTTATCTAAACTAATCTCCTAACATCCTAGATCAAGATTATGCTAATGAATCTACACGAATCTACTTAAATTAAGCAAGTGGAAGCAAAATGCACCTTGAGCAAAATATGATGGATGATGAGGAATCTCTTGGATCTTGATCTTGTGAGGCTTGGATCTTGCTCTCCTCTTGCTCTAGATGATTCTGTATGCACGAGTTTGGAAGGAGAATACTTGTGGAGGATGAAAATCAAAGTTGCTTGAAATTGAAGAAAGCTCTTTAATGGCAATCTCCCTCTTTCTCTCCCTTCTGAAAATGCTCTCTATCACCAACCCCTAACACTCCTCATGGCATTCTTTAAATAACAATTGATGGATGCTTCTAGATTCATCTAGAATGTCATGGAAAAGTCATGAACTTCTCCTTGAATGAGAAGTTGAAAATATCATATCCCTTGCCTCATGCCTTGTAATTTGGTCTCAAAATGTCCTTATGTGAGTTATTGAATGAGGATGAGTGAAAAACAAGTGTATCTTTGGCTTGTGTAGGGTTTTGCAAAGTTGCCCTCTTTTGCAAGCAACAAATTTCCAAAGGAACCTCATTTTTTAAGCCTCAAATGAAAATTCTACTTAAACCAATGTTCTTAAAATGGTTTTTCCAATCAAAATGATATATTGGATGACCTATTTTGGATTTGTGGATCTCCCAAATCACTTTTCAATTTCAACTTTTCAAAGTTATAAGCCTTTTTTAGTTCATTTTGGACCAATCATGTAATCCCATGCTATGAGCTTTTCCAACAATTTGTGACCTTCTTTCTAGACTTAAAATCACATTTTGAGCAACTTTCATGTTTTGAGTTTTTCCATTTGAGGCTTGGAAATAGGAGTTTTAGGCATTGGCTAAAATGACCTATAACTGACAAATGACCAAAATACCCCTGCCTTGTTCAAACCATAAGTTGAGTTCCACAAATCCAATCAAGGACTTCTACCACTCAAATTAAAGATAAGAAGATCCTCTTCAACATTCATGTTGACCAAGAAATCATAGGAATCATCCTACTAGGGCAAAAGTTGTCTGCAAGTTGGGTGACCTTCAAGGACCCAGATTCACACACCTCAGCTGACCTGTAATTTGTCAAAACCATAACTTGAGCTCTGCAACTCCTATCAAGGACTTCCACCACTCAAATTAAATCTAAGAACAAGCTCTACAACATTCATGTTGTGGGGAAGATGAGATATCAATCACATCTAGAGCTAAAACTGCCTGGAAGATAGGGATCAAATTAGGGTTTTTCACTGACAATCCTCAGAAACCCTAACTCAAAACTTCTCAAACTCCTCAATCATGATGAGTTGGTCTAGGAATCACCTTTACAACATCTCTATACATCATTCCATGATCTCATGGACCTTGGATTAAGTCTCAACCTTCTCCAAATCTTCAGCTGATCTAGGGTTGACCCAGTCAAAACCCTAATTCTACCATTCATGGTTGAATCTTCTGAATTCTTGCACAATGACTTCTCTGGGCTTCATGATGGCTATCAAGACATCTCATAGGCTTTCTCAAAACATCTAGTCCATTCTCAAAGTCTCAGAATCATCTGAGGAGCACCCACAACTTTCAAACTGTGAATCACACATCCTTGGTTTCAATCCACTTCCTCTGAGGATCTCTTGAACTTTCTGATGAAGGATCCATTTTCAAATACTCAATGAATAAATAATTGTTGGTCAAATTTTGGGGTGCAACAGCTGCCCCTATTCAAACGGCTTGAACCTGAGTGGGTGAGAAGCGAACGGCTCTCAACCAATCAAGGTACGAGACGGTTGAATATCGGTAAACCCGAAAATTTGCCAACTGCGCAACTCTGCGGAGAACAAACCTTCGAACATTGCAACACTAGCTGTTCAACAACTAGCTGGAGAAATACTGATCTGACATCGCCGCCGGAAACAAACATCATTCTGAGAGACACTCGACATCGCCGTCGTACCAACATCATCTCTGCTGGGGATTTAAGGGGTCTGACATTGTCGTCAAACAAACATCATCTGACCTTGCCATCCAACAAACATTCAACCTCGCCGTCGAACAAAATACAACACTGAACAAATCTGACCTGGGGTTCACCCCTGGTAAATGGAACAAAAGGTACACTTGCGTATTTGAAGTTACTCCGCCGGGAATGAGAGACTCAACCGAGCATACTCTGATCTGGGGTTCACCCTCAGAACCATAACGAACGTCGGAATACTACTGCACAATGATCCCACTGTAG
Organism: Lathyrus sativus; assembly: GCA_963859935.3. Classification (NCBI taxonomy): domain Eukaryota; kingdom Viridiplantae; phylum Streptophyta; class Magnoliopsida; order Fabales; family Fabaceae; genus Lathyrus; species Lathyrus sativus. The sequence continues at coordinate 138,510 of CAWUDS030003304.1, forward strand.
AACTTCAACATCAGAATTATATGAAACCCTGGCCCCTGGCCACTTCCAGCTTCAGCTAGAAAAGATCTTCAAGTACTTCTGAAGATAAGCATCCTTGGCCTTCAAGGATGGCAACTCTGCAGGAGGTATCTTCGACTTCAGTCTGAAGAAAGTGGTCCTTGACCTTCAAGGATACATGGATCTGCCTTCAGGCAACTCCGCCTCTGCTATAGAGCATCCGTGACTTCAGTCAGGGATATACTTCGGCCTTCAGTCCGAAAAAATGAATCCTAGGTCATTCACGACCTTGGGGATAACCTTGCCCTTAGGCACCTTCGCTTCAGCTTAGGAAATCTGTGACTTCAGTCAGAGAAATGGTATCCTGAGCCACTCATGACTCCACGGGGATTCAAACACTTTGCCTTCAGGCAAAACTCTGCTTCAGCTGGAGAAACATCTTTGACTTCAGTCAAAAGAAAAACTATTCACTTGATCGCAATCAATCATCTCCTCAGGATAACTGACTTGGTCTTCAGACTCACACGAATCACTCTGTTGTATCTACAACCCTGGAACCTTGTCTTCATCCACCCGTTGATTCTTCAACACGGAAATCTGGACTCACCGGAACCTTCTGATATCGCCTTCGGGCGCTTTACGAAATCCATCTTCAGCTTAGACATCGTTGTTGGAGCAGACATATCATGCTGCTCTGGACTTCAAGAATCATCTTGAACAAACAGATCCGTCGGGCATCTTCAAGAATCGTCCTGAACTGATAACCTTTCTGGGGCAAACGTTCTGTTGGGTATTCTAGAAATCTTCCTGGGCAACTCCTGCTGGAGACGCTATTGGGGAGCTCAAGTATCATATTAGACGAACCACTCGGGAAGCTATACTGGGGTCTTAAGAAACATCTTAAGCAAATGGCCCTGCTGAGGGATTTGAGAATCATCTCGAACTGGAGACTTCGCTGGGGATCTCAAAAATCATCTTGAGCGAGCGAACTGCGGGGATCACACCGGGGTCTTTAGAATCATCTAAGAAAACAACCTTGCTGGGGAGAACATCAAGAATCGTCCTGAGCAACCGGTCTTTCGGTGGTACACCTGTACAACAAGAATAATAATGACCTAGGTCATGCTTATGATGCGTATGCTTCTGCGCTACGCCCCACATGGGAATGATATGCATTTATGCTAAATGCCATGCAATCATGCACAATGCTATGCAATCATGCACAATGATGTGATCCCATCAGCAAAATAAATGCCGAAGGGGGAAATCCTCCTGTCAAGGAGAAAGAACCACTCAGGTAGAGGAATCATCCTGCTGAGGAGATTGTGAACACGCCAATATCAATTAGGCTCTGTCTGGGGAACTGATCTTCCGCGAACTGCTGCAGGGAAACAACTTCAGCTGGCTGCTGCAGGGGACGAAGCTCTACGAGAACTTGGATCTGCTGATATCAATTGCGAGAATGAACTGCGCGGCCGTCTCGGCTACTCTTCTGGGGATGACCACTCTGTGGGGAACCAACTTCAGCTGCTCAACACTCCACTGGGGAAAAACCAATCATGATCTGATCAACTTCCAAGGATTCGGATCTCTTGGACATCTGCAAATCCGGCTGCGGAAGGAGAAATCATTCTGCTTTGCTGGAGAGAGTGCGACTCTGGGGAAATACAGCATCGGCTGCTTAATGCTCTGCTGGGGAAAATTGACCATGGTCTGATCAACTTCCAAGGATTCTGCTTTTCTGCGGACTCAGCCGGGGAGAGAAATCATTCTACTTCGCTGGAGAGTGCAACTCTGATGGGGAATTTGGTTCCACTGGGGAAGAAAGAATCATCTGACTTCGGGGGAGAGTACAACTCTGTAAGGGAATACAACATCAGCTGTTCCAACACTCTACTGGGGAAGAGGGAGTTATCCAACTTCAGGAGGGAGCCTGACTCTGGTGAGGAATCTCAATTCCGCTGGAGACTTCAGTCTGGCACCATCAGTTACTGCATACTTCGGTATACGACTAGCTTCCTACGAAACCTGCACTTGTGATCCGGTGCTGGGGAAGACACCTGCCTCGGCGACTTTACTGGAGAAAACACGAGCTTCGGCACCCGAACATTTCTATGAACTCTGCACTTGTGACCCGGTGCTGGGGAGACGATATCATTCTTCGGTGCTTGACTCAGCTGATGAGGGGACATTCCTTCAGGATGCGCCTGCTTGGGGAAGAGAATCACCTCCACCTGGGGAAGACATATCAATGCTCACTATCCTGATTCTGATTCTGCGGAGGAGAGACTATTGAACTCTGCTGGAGGAGGAGGACTCGCTCCGCTTCGGGGATATCAATCCTGGTCTGCTGAGGGCAATCTTGACCCTGATCTGATGAGGGATAAACGCCATCTCAATCTGCTGTAGTCTCAAACTGTACAGGGGGAACAACCTCAAACTGTACGTCTCTGCGGAGAAACAATCCTGATCCAACAACGTCAACACAGGGAATACAGGCTACCAATCATGGAGTCAAGTAACAGGTTATGCTGTAGGTTAACGGCCCAATGACCGCAAGGCTTCTTCAGAAGGCAGGGTTTCGGCAGGGTAATGACACGATTCCCCGATACTCAATTCTTGCCAGGGTAAACAAACTCATTTGAACAACTTGCCCCAGCGCAATTCAACTTGCCCCAATCCGACCTTTGGGAATAATTCATTCTGAGTCGAAAACAACTGGCAACAAGACAATCTTCAGAGGGCTTGCCCCAGCATCTGCACAACGGGAGGATTCATCCTCAACTAATCAACTCTCAGCATGGTCGGCTTCAATACCTCCGAAGTAGTTTGCCCCTGAACGAGCGATGAGCGACTCAACATGCTCTGATCGAACACTGGAGGGATCTGCCCTTAAATTGCAAGGATTCCGGATAACTGCCCCTGATTGGGTCTCGAGAAGATTCACTTCCGGCCAACTGCTTCTTGCCTGAACTGCCCCATAATCAACTGATGCTCCGGGACTTGACCTCAGACAAACCGGTTCCAAACTCAATGGAAGTCGATGCCCCAGATTCACAGGGTTTCACAGCATACCATTCTGACCCAGACCTCTGACGATTCAGTCCTGATTGACTATTCCCTGTTGAAGTTCCTCCGCATCAGCTACTGACCTGCAATTAAAATTGTTTATTCACGAATAGTAATTTTAATGCAGTGTTCATGCAAATTTCGAAAAAATGTTGTACTGTCACTCATTTACGTGTCATGCTAGTGAGTGACGAATGAACTCAAGAGTTCAAACGTAGTGCTGATGCGATCAGTGAAAAATGCAATAAGGATATGATTAGCAAATCATGAAGGAGTCAGGTTACTCAACCTTATTGTAATGCGCTCTCAGAATAAACCCTGCCTCAATTAGGTCTTTTAAGGGTTGTATCGTGGTCGGGTTCACGGTTCGTGAAACAAAGGATATTTGGCTCAAATTATGATTTGTACCCACCCCTTCTACGTGATATTCTCCGATCCTAAAGTTCAGTTAACTTAGCTCGAGCGCTCGCCTCTTCGAGAGGTATGTTTGAACATCGGGAACAACTGGTTAAAGAATTCTCAAGGTGTTTCGGAGTGACAGTTACTCCTTTTCGTTTTCGGTGTCTGTGTCTACACGACTTCGTCCTTGTTCGAGGATTTTTCTTTTTTATAATCCTTTCTTTTTCATTCTTTTGTTTTGATTCCCTAATTTTTGCCTGGACCGACTCCTTTTGAGTTCTTTTCGATTTTTGAAGTCCAGCGGGATGCCCTGATTTTTTGCCTAAGTATTTGCTTCCTAGCTTTTCTCTTTTTTTTTACTTAGCGGGCTTTCTTATTTCTCTTTTTTTTCTTGGAACAAAGTCGTGCGACACTGGTTGTCTGGATTGCTCCGAAAGGATTATAACTGTCTCACTCCTGATTGGTGAGGTTTAACCATCGTGGTTGATGAGGTACGACCTCTGGCGAGGAATATGATGTGATTGGCCCTCGAAGGACAACACTCCTCTATAAGACTTGAACGCTCGATCAAGCTAACTGACAACTACCCCGCCCCGGGTTAAGATGCGAGGGTTCAAAAGTCCGAAAGAAACTCCTACTTCTCGGCTCGAAGCGGTTAACAAGGGATTCTCTTCCTTATCTCTCCGGTGTTTAGGGGATTTGAAACAATGCCTTGTACGTCATCGGCAAAGTTTTATCTGAAAGCAATACGGTCATCGGTTATGAGTATTCATTTTCATCATCCTCCCTCCGCTCATTGCTAATCATAGTAAGAAATCGGAGTAAATAAAATGCAAGTGCCAGTGCAATGCAGTAAATGAGTGACAACGACATAACTAATTCAGAAGAAATGCATAGTCACTTTATTATCATTACCATTCGAAACATACAATGTTTAACAGCAAGTAGTAACTAACAGAAAAGAAACTACAAGTGCAAATGGTAAAAAGTCCGAGGACTGCCAATGTTGAGGACGTCTGCCCGTCTGGACCACTGGCTTCTGGAAGTAACCCTCTGAATCTACGAGCTCAAACAGGTGAGAGGTCGCCACGCACAACCAAGACTCCCTCTGGAAAGGAAATACACCCTTGGTCGATCAATTGTTGCACTTTCGCCTGGAAAGCCTTGCAATCTTCAGTTGAATGCCCCAGAGATCCACCATGGTAGCCACACTGAGCATGAGGATCGTACCCTGGAGTGTAAGGCTCTAGCACGGGCTTGAGAGCTTTCGGTTCCACCAAGGAATTCTGAACCAACAGCGGAAGAATCTGGCTATACGGCACAGGCACTGGATGGAAAGAAGCATTCCTTTGTTCCCCGTGGTTGCGAGGTCTCTTGTGATCCTGGGGCTGGTATTCTTTCCGCCCAAGAGCAAGAGGTCGTCGTTTCTGAATGGCGACGGTCTCTCGTTTAGGCGCTTGCGTCCTTGAGCTTGATCCAGGTAGAAACTGCGAGCGAGGCGATTCAGTCACCAAAGGTCGAGGGACGTATTCAAGATCTTTCTCAGCTTCAGGCAAAGGAGTGGAATCATCCACCTTCTCCGCAGGGTAAGGGATGAACTTTCCCGATGCTCTTATGCCGCCCGGCACAAGCCTAATCGCCCTTGAGTCGATCAGGTCCTGAATCTTATTCCGGAGAGCCTTACATGTTTCAACATGGTGCCCCGGTGCTCCCGAGTGGAAATCACAACGCACGCTTAGATCAACGTCTGGTGACACGTCATCTGGTGGATTTGCGGTCCGAAGTTTGAGAACACGGTTCTGAACCAACAGCGGCAGCAGCCGGGCATAACTCACAGGTAGTGGGTCTACAGCTCTATCAAGTAGCTTCTTCTTTTGACCATAACCTTCAGGATTATTCTGAGATGCTCGGCGCGGCTGATGACGAGACAGGCCTCGAGCTTCACGCTGTGTAGAGGGTCCATGAGGTCCACTTGGCTTCAGCACAGGTGGCAATGACGGCAATGGGGGAGGCACTTTGGTCTCCTCCTTGGGTGCTTGACCATTCTCCTTATTTAGCATGCTCCTTACCACTCCCATGAGAAAGCTCAACTGATTCTGCAGCTGCTGATTCTCTTCTCTGAGTGCTTGCTGGTCCAGACGCACTGCCTGTATGTCATTCATGACCTGCCCCAGCTGGCTTTGGACTTTCCCCAGTTCAGCTTGTATCTGCTCCATTAGTCTGAGCTGCTCGATTCCGAGTCAAACCTGCAAACACAAGGGTTAGAAGACAAGTCCCGACTTCTGTCATGCAAGATGAATTATGGGTGTCTGTACGTTCAGGAGATCACCCCTGATTTTGGTGTCAACGTGCCAACATAGTGTCAATGCAATGATAAGACTGGATCCATTCATGGAAGAAGATATCCCATATTGCTCGGGACACCAAGATCAGGGTACAAAACGCGCCTGCAGCACAGACGCATGCTAATGGAATGCAAACATGAATATGCAAGCTAATGCAAAATGCAGTCATGCAACAATATATCCAGGTGGCTGCTGTGGAGATTCGGTATCAACAGTCACTGACGAGAAGGAAACCCCGGTGTAAAATCACTGATCTGATCTGCTGAGAATAACCATCTGATAGGATCGAGATCAAAATTCTGCTCTGTCAAGAGCAAGTGCCTGATAATAAGGACCCGGGATGCAATATCAAGGAACATCTGCTGATGAAGTCTTCAGACCCCAAATCAAAAATCTGCCCTATCAAGAACAAACACACAGCTGCTGATGGGATCTTCAGACCCCACTCAAAAATCTGCTCCATTCAGGACAAACCTCTGATGACAATACTCTGACCAAAGCCTGCTCTATCAAGAACAGACAAACACCTGACGGTGAAAATCCTCTGATCAAAAACTCGCTCTGTCAAGAGCAGTCAAATCTGCCACCGAGAACCCTGACATCAACATAACTGATTCACTATCGAGAAAACCAGGTAGTCTGGAGGTCAAAGTTTCCTGCAATAAACCCAGTCCCGCTCACAGGTATGGACCTAATCCACGGACTAAGGTACGGCGTCCTATGCGGTTGTCAGCGTCACAGACATTCATGAGTGACAATACGATTCCCAGAAGGAGTGGCATCGTCAAGTCATGAAGAGGCCTCTCTTAGCTGACTTCCAAATGATCGGTCCCCAGAGTCGACAATCCTCACGTCTGGACTCCCCTCAGATCCTCAGGACCGGAAAGGAGCACCTCTGCAAGAATCTCGTCTGAGCGCAGATTTTCGTAGGGAACTGTGCCTGCTCAACAGACAGGTTCGTCTACTACTTCTCCACAACTATATCTAGGTGTGTACTCAAGCCCAGGTCCGGCTTTTCACTCACAGTAACATCCCTCTCCCACAGCAGCACAGATAATCATATCAACTGGAAATAAAATGCGGGAAATAAAATGCGGGAAGTAAACATGCGATAAATAAACGCAACCCAACAAGCAAACACACAAACGATAGGATTGACTCGCGTAGGGGATGGGAAACGGTCCCAGCATAAGGGATGGGAAAAGTCCCTAAATACTATGAGTCCCCAGCAGAGTCGCCAGCTGTCGCTTGCGCGAAAATAAGGTGCCGGCATGACAGAAGAGTCGCCACCTTTCGTTATTTATCCCTCAGGGCGGGAAAGGAAACGATCGGAAAAACCTGACGAAAAAGGGTAAGACAAGGTCGTCCCAACCATTGTCTGGGTTCGGGAGTCGGTTACGCAAGGGGAAGGTATTAGCACCCCTCACGTCCGTCGTACTCGACGGGATCCTCGCTTGTTTGTTTACTTGGACGGGTTGGTTATAATCTATCTACCTATCAAGGCTGGCTGAAAAGAAAAGAAAAATGACTCGGCAAAGCGTCGCACTTTATGCCTACGTATTCTCATCAGAGAATGAGAAATCAGAGTCTACGTAGTTCGACTAACTACGGGATTACGGGGGAAGGTTGCTCGCTAGGATATCGCATCCTATGCCTACGTACTTTCATCTGGTATGAAAGATCAGAGCAAACGTAATTCGGGAAACTACGGGATAAAGTGGTTCAACTAGGAGGGAGACTATCAAGTCCTACTGTTATCATGCCATGGATTCATCCTATGGTTGAGGTTTGAACAGGGAACTCCTAGAAGTTGTCATGCATAGGTTTCAACCTATAAGTCTATCATCAAATCCTTATCAAAGGAAATGAGAGTCCTAAGGGATCATGTCAATGATACACAGAAACAGACAGAAGCATCAGCTTTAACAGTAAAATGCATGCAATGCAAGTGAGGGAGGAAATGTGTGTGGGGCTTCAGCCTCCACAAGCTCATCTCAACCTCAAGCCAGTCATGAAATAACAGTAATCATACTGAAATAAACAACATGCTATCAAGCAAAAACAGATAAAGGAAATGAAGTGCCAACAGGCAAACAAAACACACATGAGAAAGAATCATCCACTCTCTAATCCTAACTCTAATCACAGAGTCTAAACAAATCTAAGCAAAGCCCTCAAGCAAAAGAAATCAATCCCAGTCTTCAAGCTTCAGAGCAAGCTTACCAAAGAAAGGGAGCTAAGCAATCAGACTCATAGTGTCTTCCTCAGGAAAGCACTAAGAGGTGTATACTCAGGAATCATATCCTACGTGGCTCAACCACTGTGATCAGTTTACATTCCTCCTCAGGAGAAATTAAACTCACAAGCAGGCTCCAACATCACCGGATATTTAGGAAATCCTATCTGAACTAGTGGAACTAAGTGAATAGACTCATAGGACCTTCCTCAGGAAAGTACTAGGAGGCTTCCACTTAGGAGTTGTATCCCATGTGGCTCAACAACATGTGATCAGTTTACATTCCTCCTCAGGAGAAATTAAACTCACAAGTTGGCTCCGACATCATTGGATACTTAAGAAATCCTAGATAAACTAAGGGAACTAAGTGAATAGACTCATAGGACCTTCCTCAGGAAAGTACTAGGAGGCTTCCACTTAGGAATTGTATCCCATGTGGCTCAACAACATGTGATCAGTTTACATTCCTCCTCAGGAGAAATTAAACTCACAAGTTGGCTCCAACATCATTGGATACTTAAGAAAGAGGTGAGAAGAAAGAATGAAAGTCATTCATAGTGCCTTCCTCAGGAAAGTACCATGAAATTCCTTCAAACTTCAGGATCTCAAACCTCACAGACAGGGAACAGGCCAAGCTCTGGGTCTCTGAATCTTGGTCTACAAGCTTCTCTTCATGATGCTCTCCATCAAGGTCTTCAAGGCAACACAAGCCCCTCAACAAATTCCTCACAATGAACCCCAAAGATGGACAGATAACCACAGGGTACACAAAATCAACAGGCAACTTCAGAAAATACCTAAAAATACTAAACCAAGGGGAAAAATCTAAAAATTATTCACAAGGGTCCTCAACACCTACTCCTAACATTTACATAGGCCTCTACCTAAAAATCAAGATAAAACTCAATCAAAGAAAGGGATTCATCACCTAAGCACAATTTAAACCCTAATCAGGATACCCTAGATCTAACCTAATTAAACCAATCAAAATTTAATTCTAAAAATCTAGAAAAAATCCTATGGGGAACTATGATTCATCATCTAATTGCACAAAAAAGAATGGATTAAAAACCCTAAGGGAATGCCCTAAAATAATTCCTACAAAATCATGATACAAAATTAAACAATTAAAAAGCTATTTAATTGGAAAATCTATTAAAAATATTAAACCTAAAAATAAAATCTCATTTTTATTTTTATAATTTTCTATACACTTTAATCTAGTCATAGAAAAAAGAAGAATTGAAAAATCATTAATTTCCAATTTTTAATGAATTTCACAAAACAGAAAAAACATTAAAAGAAAATTAAAAGAATTAAAATTAAATGAAGGGGAGGGGTGTGATCAGTAGGCGCCTGACGTGTTAGACGCGCTGGGCTTTTTAGCTGGGGGTGCGCGTAGCACCTGGGGTTAAGCCCAATAACCCCTCAGAATTTAAAAAAGAAAAAAAAAGACTACGCGGTGCAATTAGCAATATTTTCAGTGCATTCTGGTTGGGCCTCGTTACGAGGGGGTGCGAAAATGAAAATCACTTAAGCCCATGAGGGGCATTAAGTTAAACGCAGCGCTTAAGGGTTCCAATTCCCTCCGCTTTTCTGAATTCAATCACAGCCGCCCGATCGAGTCTTGGTCAAGGTTTCTGGCTTAGATCCAACGGCCATCACGCGTCTTCTTCCTTGGCCATGTAGTTAGGGTTTGAAGCCTCCATTAACATGCAGCTTTACACGTGAAACTTCAAGCCCGCGGTTCTCACTCTCTACTCAACCAAATCACACGCTATAAAAATGAAAATTGCTTAGAATCTCTCCCTCTACACATGTATGCCATTGGTTTACTTTGAAACTCACCCTATCATTAAAACCGCGAGCAACAACATCTTGAAGCCATGGAAATGCTCTGAAACTTTTTCTCATAATTCTCACTAAAACCTATATGGATCTACTCTACGTCTACTGGTGATAATTCTGAACCAAATACCTAAGCTTCTAACGCCCTAATCATGGAGTTCTATGCCAATCAAGATTCGAGCACCTGCACTAAATTGTCTCTAAACAGCCCCAAAGTTATCTAAACTAATCTCCTAACATCCTAGATCAAGATTATGCTAATGAATCTACACGAATCTACTTAAATTAAGCAAGTGGAAGCAAAATGCACCTTGAGCAAAATATGATGGATGATGAGGAATCTCTTGGATCTTGATCTTGTGAGGCTTGGATCTTGCTCTCCTCTTGCTCTAGATGATTCTGTATGCACGAGTTTGGAAGGAGAATACTTGTGGAGGATGAAAATCAAAGTTGCTTGAAATTGAAGAAAGCTCTTTAATGGCAATCTCCCTCTTTCTCTCCCTTCTGAAAATGCTCTCTATCACCAACCCCTAACACTCCTCATGGCATTCTTTAAATAACAATTGATGGATGCTTCTAGATTCATCTAGAATGTCATGGAAAAGTCATGAACTTCTCCTTGAATGAGAAGTTGAAAATATCATATCCCTTGCCTCATGCCTTGTAATTTGGTCTCAAAATGTCCTTATGTGAGTTATTGAATGAGGATGAGTGAAAAACAAGTGTATCTTTGGCTTGTGTAGGGTTTTGCAAAGTTGCCCTCTTTTGCAAGCAACAAATTTCCAAAGGAACCTCATTTTTTAAGCCTCAAATGAAAATTCTACTTAAACCAATGTTCTTAAAATGGTTTTTCCAATCAAAATGATATATTGGATGACCTATTTTGGATTTGTGGATCTCCCAAATCACTTTTCAATTTCAACTTTTCAAAGTTATAAGCCTTTTTTAGTTCATTTTGGACCAATCATGTAATCCCATGCTATGAGCTTTTCCAACAATTTTTGACCTTCTTTCTAGACTTAAAATCACATTTTGAGCAACTTTCATGTTTTGAGTTTTTCCATTTGAGGCTTGGAAATAGGAGTTTTAGGCATTGGCTAAAATGACCTATAACTGACAAATGACCAAAATACCCCTGCCTTGTTCAAACCATAAGTTGAGTTCCACAAATCCAATCAAGGACTTCTACCACTCAAATTAAAGCTAAGAAGATCCTCTTCAACATTCATGTTGACCAAGAAATCATAGGAATCATCCTACTAGGGCAAAAGTTGTCTGCAAGTTGGGTGACCTTCAAGGACCCAGATTCACACACCTCAGCTGACCTGTAATTTGTCAAAACCATAACTTGAGCTCTGCAACTCCTATCAAGGACTTCCACCACTCAAATTAAATCTAAGAACAAGCTCTACAACATTCATGTTGTGGGGAAGATGAGATATCAATCACATCTAGAGCTAAAACTGCCTGGAAGATAGGGATCAAATTAGGGTTTTTCACTGACAATCCTCAGAAACCCTAACTCAAAACTTCTCAAACTCCTCAATCATGATGAGTTGGTCTAGGAATCACCTTTACAACATCTCTATACATCATTCCATGATCTCATGGCCCTTGGATTAAGTCTCAACCTTCTCCAAATCTTCAGCTGATCTAGGGTTGACCCAGTCAAAACCCTAATTCTACCATTCATGGTTGAATCTTCTGAATTCTTGCACAATGACTTCTCTGGGCTTCATGATGGCTATCAAGACATCTCATAGGCTTTCTCAAAACATCTAGTCCATTCTCAAAGTCTCAGAATCATCTGAGGAGCACCCACAACTTTCAAACTGTGAATCACACATCCTTGGTTTCAATCCACTTCCTCTGAGGATCTCTTGAACTTTCTGATGAAGGTATCCATTTTCAAATACTCAATGAATAAATAATTGTTGGTCAAATTTTGGGGTGCAACACATGGCCGTGCATTAATATCAATGCCCCAGCACACAAATACTGTCTATGCTGGGGGAAACTATGGGTGATAAAGGTCAATCATAACTAGGATCTGCCGAAGGTGAAAGAAGCTGGGTGCACTGGTGTATAACAGTTGTTTCTGCCTGCTGCCATGTTGTTCGAAGACATGTTCAATGTTTTCAGAAACAGTGTTTGTATGTGCAGGATTAAATAAGTCTAGTTGTGAATCTGTGTGTTTATCAGCAAATTCATTAAGAGTTTGAAGAGCCGGAGAATGAGCATCTTCATTGTGTACAACATCCAATGTCGCACCTTGGTCCTCATGCATCTCAATGACTTTGTCTTCTGTTGCTGTGCCATACTCATCAGTACCGCAGATGTAAATAGCATTATAATCCCGAAGCCAACAATACCGAGCGAACACATCGGTACTCAGCACACTTCCAATGATGTTGCCGAGATGAGGAACGTTGTTGACGTAAGGCAGAGCACTGGTGATGAGGATGTTGCGCTTTCCTGTGATCTAGCAGCTAATGACAAAATTTTATGATATGTTCCCTAGAAAATTTATAACATACACATGCTCTTGCATATCTTTTGAGAATCTGGTGAACTGATTCCTCAGGTGGGATGTTAAACTGGATCCTATGATAAAGGCTTGATCTTCAACAAACATGCCATCATCACCATTTTCTGAAACATTTGCTCCGTTAGATGTTAGTGTCCTCTTGGATTCCATGGGAGCAAATCCTTTCAACTGCAATACTAGTTGCACTAATACTCCACTCCTAATACAGTTACTTGCATTAAAATTTCCTGTGGCTTAGACAACGTTTTCAAATGTCAATAGCACACCCATATCAGTAAACACGGTAACTTCTCTTTTGACAGAACCGCCAACCCGAGACCTTGGCTTCCACTTTCGCGTGAAGAAAAACAGAATCAATAAGTGCTATAAGAACCGAAACAATAACTGAAGCAGACGAGCGACATTGTTTACACAATCTGGAAGATAAGACTCGATATTCATTGTGGACGCATCATGACATGGCTCATTGATCAGCTTAGTGCCATCTGCCTTTGATGACTCCTTATTATCAAGCAAGCTGAAATTCCTGTCCCCACAATCCATTTCCATAGGAACAGAGGTTGAGGAGCAAGGATCAGGACATAAAGGTGAGGGATCCACAGCAGAACCAATTTTTGAGATAGTTTCTAGAATCTCAACTAACATATCCACTCCAGGCCCTCGTAACGAAGAAGCGTGGCACATTAATTCATCCAATCCACTGGATAAAGATGCAGGTGTTTCCCATGTAAGACCGCGCAAATATGTTCTGGAAGTAAACACTTTCACAAAACATCTCAAAGAATTTCTATCTTTCACAGCTTGAAGTCCACTACTGTTTAAGCATAAGCATCCAAACACTGGGGAATGCATGCAATGGCTTCTGAGACAGATTCAGAAGTAGCATGTGTGTCTTCTTGTTTCAATTGATTTATATGCATCTGCTGAGACTGAGATTTCTCAGAGGAAAAGTTTTCCTCATATTTGAGCGAAAACTCTCCATTCTGTTCATCAAGTTGAGATTGCAAGTATGGCTCTAAATAAGTTTCAGACTCCAACTTGTTATCAGGTGTAGATGAAAAACTATTTCTGTCATTCTGACCATAACTAATAGATTCTGACTGCCGGGCGTCAAACCCAGAAAATCCAGGCACCACTTTCGCATCATCCTGGAAAACACTCTGTATGATTTTCTTTCTAGGAGGTGACTTTTCAATACTATTTTCCAAATCTGGAGGATCACAAGGCACCAATTTGTTAAGGTTCATTGGTACATCTGAAGAAACAAGTTCTAGATGACCTGCCTCATAGTCTTCTGTCTCTTTCTCATTTGGATCTGAAAAAGCAGAAACAGATTCTTCTAATTTTGTGAGATTACTCATTCGAGAAAACATGATATTAGATGTCGTATCTGACAATGGTGCCAATTGACTCTCGCTCATCTCTGTATTTGAGTCCATGGAAATTTGAGTCAATCCTACTTCATTGGATTCCATCTGATAAGAGTCTGAAGATGCGTGGACTAGTTCTTGCGAATTCGAAAGGCTTCTTGATGGAGAACAAATCATACTTGAAGCTGGACAATTAATGATACCCACATCATTTTGAGCATTATCAACAGAAGGATCGGGTAGATCTTTTGACTCAACAATTTCAGTGATCGCACCATTTACCATCACATGATTATAAGATGGATTTTCTATATGACCATCACCTTCAACAGGATCAACACTGCTGCTGAATCCATTTATTTCATCGCCATGCACCATTTTAGGTATGTTTACATCATTTGATTGAAGATCAGAAAACTGAACTTCAACTTCTGTTGAGCCCAGTCCATCCTGTGGATTATTGTGAGTTATACCAGAAGATAGCTCGCCATTAAGGAAACTCACTGGAGGAACCTTCACAACAGTTGGATTAAGTTGGAAAGTTTCACATGTGATGCCTTGGAGGAAAGCTTCATGCAGATAACATCTTTTATGAGATCATCCCTTGGTTTCCATGCCTTGGAAATTACTTGATGACAAAGGCCTGACATGTGAGACTTGGAGAATGATAGCATAAGCTTGGTAGTGAAGCAAGGCATGAGATTGGCATGAAGAAACATGGGCGTATCTTGAATTTGGATTTTATTTTTGGCAAATGGACTTTGTAATTTGTAAATTTTTTGTGTAAAATTTGTGATTTGGACAATGATTATTGAAAATGGTTATGGAAATGAATAGAAAATGTGAATGAAGAAAGAATGGATCTTGAAATCATGCCTTGAATATCAAGTAAACTATGAACCATGAATCTTCCAACTTGAACCAAATCTAGAATGACACCCGTTCTTGAGAATTTGATGCCATGATGAACTCAAAGATCGATGCCTTCAATCACACTTTACAATCACTTGGAAATGACGCACTTGAATGAACACTTTGGACTTGCATCCCAAAACAAACATCTTGATTGAACATCCACCAAACTTGACTTGTACAGACAAAACTCTGAATCTTCGATTAAAACCGGAATAAAACTTCTCATAAAACACTGTTCGACGAACTGATGATTCTCCATAAGACCACTTGACCTTGAACAATCATCTCTTGAGAAAATAGACCACTGATACATAACTTGCAAATGAAGTAATCCCTTGATAGTTTGACCAAGATGAGGTCAAACTTCCATCTGATTTAGACTCGAATGAATGTCCTTGCCATCGATCCCTTTTGCAGAATCCTAAACACACAGAGAAGAAGAAACAGACAAATTGAAAAATATTTTTGGTATTTTGGTTAGATGTTAGTAAACAAAAACAAACATAAAGAAAGTAAGAAACCCATAAGGGTGCGAAAGCTAAAAATATGACCTTGTTTGTGGAATGATATGCCAATGAAATGTGGGATCTCAGGGGTAAAAATTAGGGTATTACAGCTGCCCCTATTTAAGATTCTTCTATCCGGAGATATGAAGATTGACATCTTTGTCTCGACTAGATAGAAGAGACTTAAATATAACAATTAACCCAATTTTTAGCCCTAAGAGACCACAAAATGATATGATTATGCTAATGATATGCGAACATAAGACTTCTGTGGGGAATTAATGCCACAGGAGACAAACAAAAGCTCGGGAGAAAAAGAGAGACTCCACATGAGAAAACAAAAGAGCAAGATCCTATTCCAATAAGGGAAAGGAAACGACTCAATGGGGAAAGAGATACCAACCGCCAGCTACTGGGCGAAGATATTCGAACCGAAGAGAATAGGTAAAATACTCTCTACTGGTTACTGAGTAGAAAATAAGTGCAAAAACACAAGAGAATTGTTATCTACCAGTTACTGGGTAGAAAACAAAGAAATGTATTACTTATTACCAGTTACTGGGTAAAAAGTAATCCACTCGTTGAAATATAATCAACTACCTGTTACTGGGTAGGAAAAGAAGCAACACCAACTACTAGTTACTGAGTAGTTTAGCGAGAATAATAAACTTGAATGAAAGGGGTTACCAACTATCGGTTACTGGATAGGGTAAACAATATGTCAACAACCTGGTACTGGGTAGGACGGGCTCGACTACCTGTTACTGGGTAGGAGAAAAAGATATATCATCAGCTACTTGTTACTGAGCAGCTCCAAACACACAACAAACTTCTCAAATAAAGAGACAAACATTTGTTGGACAAAGATATTAATAACTCTGTCGGGGATCTTTTAAGCAGGTTGAACCATGCAATAGAATTCTTATCGGGAGTTATTCCACAGAAATTCCAATTGACAGAAAAGCTGATCGGATAAGGATCCATCATTTCACAATAAACTTCTCTGTTGAGGATGAACTAGAGAAATGTTATTTATTGCGAAGGTAAATTTCTGGAGATTACACAAGCTGCTCAAATAAAGAGGCTTCCCCATGAAGTTGCATAAGTAATTATCAAGAGAGTGTTATCAAAACACTACTGGGGAAATCAAATCTTCACCTTCTATTGGGGATTAGTAACAGATTCTGCTGAGGAAAATAAATCCTCAAAACTACCTTCTCGTCATCCCGGTTTCACAGCCCAAGGAAAACCAAAGTAACTGCTGCAAGAGACCAAAGTTCCATCCAGGAACAAACTGGAAAGAAACGGTCAAACAAGACTCGACCCAATGAGGAAATAACTCAACTGGGGAACAATTCCATCCAGATAAAAAACTGGGGAGGAAAGCTAAACAAAGCATCTTCCACGAGGCATAAACTCAGTGGGGAATTAAAAAATGATAGGTATTTTCTGCTTAGAGGTCGACACTCTAATGAAGAGAGGACACACGCATTCTGCGAGATAACACCATCGGGAAAAGGGAAATACCAACAAAAAATGCAGGATGCACAATGCAGCAAAGACATGCTATGCTCAACCAAAATGAATGCGCATGCAATGAGTATGAATATGCTGATAAATCAGACAAAAAGGGCAAACATAGGGTGAACAAAACACCACAACACTACTGAAATACTCGGCTAATCTCTGCGAGTTAGAGATATCATTGGAGATCGTGCTGGGGATCAGCAACAGAAAATCTGCAAGAGATACACAAGAGCCATCAAAGGACAATAAATCCTACTACAAGGCTTAAATCTTGCTGAATAAATGGAGATATTGCTTGGGGAAAAGACCCCAAAGATCAATCTTCAACCATTAAATAATTCAACAATATAAACTCCGCTTCGAGGGAAAAAAAAAACTGTTGGAGAAAAACATAGCAACACAAATCTTCCAACCCTGCCAGGGGAATAAGAAGTTAACATCATAGCAAAAAAAGTCAAACTGTGGGGGATTTTAAATCAACACCCAATCACAAGGTGAGAGAAAACCCGACAGGTGACTGCTATGTCAACACTTCTCAACCTTGTTCTCTACTTGGGGAATAATCCAAAGTAAATATGCACAACCTCTGCTAGGAATCATCAAAGACAAAACTCCGCCTGGGCAAAATCATCAAGGAGAAGTGGTCTTCTTCAAATTTCTCAACTGTCCGATCATTTGAATCAAGACTTTGCTGTGGAAAACCGTTCAACACTCGTCTGGTTTATCCAAAGAAACACAACTCTGCTAAGGGAATATCAGCAAACTCTACTGAAGAGACCTCAATATAGCTCAAATGGGGAAACATCAACACAACTCTACTGGGGAGCTGCCAATAAATTCTACCAGAGAGGCAAGAAAGAACCCTGCTGAAGAGAACACTTACGCTTTTCGCTTCAAGATTCTACCATTCTTGGGATTACTGTTGATATTCTTTCTTTTATTTTCACAAATCAAAGAAAAATGTTTTTATAATTTTCAAAATTTAAATCAATTATTCATATTTGTTTCAAAAATCATTATCAAAAATAAAATGAAATTCTGTAAACAGAAACAAAATAAGAATTGCAAACAAAGGGACAAAGGCCCAAATTCTATTGATAGAATGGTAGTCCGCAAATGGCGTAACTCCATGGATCATTACAAAGTTTGAAAAATGGTAAGTACAATGGAAAGTTCTACATTGAAATACAATGACCATTATTCTCCCTAACAACTTTGAATTCCAACTGTGCTTGAGACTTCAGCGGAGAATATCTGAAGTAAAACCTTTGATAGGAAATGTTGCTTCAAACAATCAAGACTGGCCAGATGCAGTTACTTGCCATGATCCCTAACTTTTGCCTAGATTGCCCTCTCGGGTTTTCAATCTACCAGGATAATTATTTCTGTTTTGTCTCTAATTTTTGCCTGGACCGCCCTTTCGGGTTTTCAATCCACCGAGACGCTCATTTTTGCCTAAGCCGCCCTTTCAGGTTTTCAACTTAGCGAGCTGTTCTTTTATTTTTTAGGCGAAGTATTTCTTGACTGCATCGGCATTCACAGGACGAGCGAACTCTTCTCCATCCATAGTTGTAAGAATTAATGCACCGCCAGAGAAGGCTCTCTTAACAACATATGGGCCTTCATAATTAGGAGTCCACTTGCCCCTAGAATCAGTAGTAAAAGTCGAGATCTTTTTGAGCACGAGGTCACCTTCTCTGAACACACGGGGTCGAACCTTCTTATCAAATGCTTTCTTCATTCTTTGTTGATATAATTGGCCATGACACAAAGCCGTCATTCTTTTCTCTTCAATCAGATTCAACTGGTCGTATCTACTTTGACACCATTCAGCCTCAGCCAATTCAGTTTCCATCAAAACTCTCATAGAAGGGATTTCAACCTCTATCGGGAGCACTGCTTCCATGCCATAAACAAGAGAAAAAGGGGTTGCCCCTGTTGAAGTGCGAACGGATGTACGATACCCATGCAGAGCGAAAGGAAGCATATCATGCCAATCCTTGTATGTAACAACCATCTTTTGAATAATCTTCTTAATATTCTTATTAGCAGCTTCAACAGCCCCATTCATCTTGGGTCTATAAGGAGAAGAATTATGATGCTCAATCTTAAACTCATCGCATAATTCCTTCATCATCTTGTTATTTAAATTTGACCCATTATCAGTGATGATCTTGCTCGGAACACCATACCGACAGATGATTTGATTCTTGATAAACCTGACCACTACTTGCTTAGTCACATTTGCATATGATGCCGCCTCAACCCATTTGGTAAAATAGTCAATAGCCACCAATATGAAACGGTGTCCGTTCGACGCTTTAGGCTCAATCATTCCAATCATATCAATGCCCCACATTGAAAAAGGCCATGGAGAAGAGATAACATTGAGAGGAGTTGGAGGCACATGAATCTTGTCAGCATAAATCTGGCATTTATGGCACTTTTTCACATATTTACAACAGTCAGATTCCATTGTCAACCAATAGTAGCCTGCCCTTAACATCTTCTTAGCCATCGCGTGTCCATTGGCATGGGTGCCAAAGGATCCTTCATGAATTTCTTTCATCAACATATCTGCTTCGTGTCTATCCACGCATCTGAGCAAGATCATGTCATAATTTCTCTTATACATCACATTATCATTCAAGAAGAAACTACCAGCCAATCTTCTCAAAGTTTTCCTATCCTTCTTGGATGCCCCAAGTGGGTACTCTTGATTCTGAAGAAAGCATTTAATGTCATAATACCAAGGTTTATCATCAACCACCTCTTCAACTACAAACACATGAGCTGGTCTATCAAGACGCATCACATTAATCTTTGGCACATCATTCCAATGATTTACCACAATCATGGAGGATAAAGTCGCTAAAGCATCTGCCATTTGATTCTCTGCTCTTGGTATATGGTGAAACTCAACTTTATTGAAGAAAGTTGACAACCTTCTTGCATAATCACGATAAGGAATCAAATCAGGTTGACGTGTCTCCCATTTCCCCTTAATCTGATTAATCACTAAAGCTGAATCTCCATACACATCAAGAATCTTGATTCTTAAATCGATAGCTTCTTCCAAGCCCATAATACACGCTTCATACTCAGCCGCATTATTTGTGCAATTGAAAACCAACCTTGCAGTGAAAGGAATATGAGAACCATGAGGAGTAACAATAATTGCACCAATACCTCTGCCATATTCATTAACCGCCCCATCAAAAATCAAACCCCAACGGGATCCAGGCTCAGG
Organism: Lathyrus sativus; assembly: GCA_963859935.3. Lineage (NCBI taxonomy): Eukaryota > Viridiplantae > Streptophyta > Magnoliopsida > Fabales > Fabaceae > Lathyrus > Lathyrus sativus. Next base: position 158,520 of record CAWUDS030003304.1, read on the forward strand.
TCCTTCTTCATGTAATGGCTCCTCACAATCTTTAACCTTTAGATACATCACATCCTCATCAGGAAAGTCAAACTGAATAGGTTGATAATCATCAATTGGCTGGTGTGCCAAATGATCAGCCAAAACACTTCCTTTTATCGCCTTTTGAGTTCGATACTCGATATCATATTCTGATAACAACATTTGCCAACGAGCAATCCTCCCAGTTAAAGCAGGCTTTTCAAAGATATACTTAATTGGATCCATTTTAGATATCAACCAAGTTGTACAATTCAACATATACTGACAGAGGCGTTTGGCAGCCCAAGCTAGAGCACAACATGTCTTTTCAAGCATCGTGTACCGAGACTCGCAATCAGTGAACTTCTTACTCAAATAATAAATGGCAAATTCTTTTCTCCCGGATTCATCTTGTTGACCCAAAACACAACCCATAGACTCTTCTAGCACGGTCAAATACATGATCAAAGGTCTTCCTTCTACGGGAGGAGACAAAATAGGAGGTTCAAGCAAATACTCTTTAATTCTTTCGAAAGCTTTCTGACAATCTTCTGTCCAGACACAACCCTGATCTTTGCGGAGAAGTTTGAAAATCGGTGCACATGTGGCAGTCATATTGGATATAAATCGAGAGATATAGTTCAAACGTCCTAAGAATCCTCTTACTTGTTTTTCTGTTCTGGGTGCAGGCATCTCCTGGATAGCTTTAACTTTACCAGGATCAACTTCAATGCCTTTCTGACTGACAATAAAGCCTAACAATTTTCCAGAACGAACACCAAAAGTGCATTTATTAGGATTCAGACGGAGCTTAAACTTTCTCAAACGTTGAAACAATTTCAATAAATTTTTAATATGATCTTCTTCAGTCTTCGACTTACAAATCATATCATCCACATAGACCTCAATTTCCTTATGCATCATATCATGGAACAGAGTGGTCATAGCTCTCTGGTACGTTGCACCAGCATTTTTTAAACCGAAGGGCATCACTCTGTAACAGAATGTTCCCCAGGGTGTAATGAATGTTGTTTTTTCCATATCCTCAGGTGCCATCTTTATTTGATTATAACCGGAAAATCCATCCATAAATGAAAAGATATTGAACTTAGCAGTATTATCTACCAACAAATCAATGTGTGGTAGAGGAAAATCATCTTTTGGACTTGCTTTATTCAAATCTCTATAGTCAACACACATTCGGACTTTTCCGTCTTTCTTTGGAACAGGCACGATATTGGCCACCCATTGAGGATATTCGACGGTCACAAGAAAACCAGCATCAATCTGCTTTTGAACCTCTTCTTTAATCTTCACTGCCATGTCAGGATGAGTTCTTCTCAATTTCTGCTTCACGGGTGAACATTCAGGCTTTAATGGCAAATGGTGCTCCACAATACCGGTATCAAGACCAGGCATGTCTTGATAGGACCAAGCAAACACGTCAACATATTCTCTAAGAAGCTCTACCATCCTCTTCTTAATATCTGACCGAAGCAGTGCCCCAATCTTGACTTCTTTTTTATCATCATCGGAACCCAGATTAACCAATTCCACCGGCTCTTCATGAGGCTGAATGGCCTTCTCCTCGTGCTCAAGCAATCGAGAAATCTCATCAGGAATTTCTTCAATATCCTCCTCTTCCGCTTCAAACACAGGGAACTCAAAGTTGGGAGGGGGCATATGGTCATTGTTTCCAATGGGTTTAACAATCAATCTGCACAATGATTTTATGTTTGATTTTAGAATATGAACAAAAAAAAAATGAAAATATTATGCAGATAAGAGTGATTATAACATTATTATACTTTTTTCGGTTTTTTTATGTTACCATTTTTCAGAAGTAAAGCAAAAAAGGAAAACAACATATGGATAAACAGAAAAACATTTTATTGATGATGATAAAAGTTGAAACAAAGCCCTCACAAATTCACTTTCACCTTGGGCAGAGTGAAAGGATTTTTGAAAGAAACAAAAACAAATTACTTTGAAACATGAACAACAGTAGGAACATCAACAGCGATCCAATTCTGGCATATCGATCCACGTGTCACAAAGTTGGGCATTTCTTCCTCTTGGTCATCTTCAAGAATTGCAGCTGTAGAATGATCTTTGCAATGGATGAACCCAGCACTTCGAAAGACTTCATGAATACTCTTCAGCTCTTTTTGGGTTGAACCAGATGTAAAACCCAAACCAGCTCTATCTTTTTTCTCAGCAACTTCAATGATTCGGCCCCATCCATCAGCTTGGCCATTATCCACTGCACGTTGTGCATCTTTTAAAGAAGACATGGACACCCCATCCTTCTTAACAGCTTTATCAACCACAGAAAGAGCCTGAAACGGAGTTCCAATATCCTCTTCAGCATCGATATAAGAAAAAGACGACAAACTGCTTACCAACATAGCCTGTTCTCCACCAACAACAACAAGTTTACCATTCTGCACGAATTTTAACTTTTGATGCAGCGTCGAAGTAACAGCTCCAGCTTCATGGATCCATGGGCGTCCTAGAAGACAACTATAAGCAGGACGAATATCCATGACTTGAAAAGTGATCTGGAAAAAACACGGACCAATCTTGATAGGGAGATCAACCTCTCCAATCACGGTTTTCCTCGATCCATCAAAGGCTTTCGCAATGACCCCACTGAACCTCCCGTTGATAAGATAATCTGGACAAAGTAGATTTTGGCATCACATTCAACGATGACCCAGTATCAACCAGCACATTGGATAGAGCGTCTTCCTGGCAATTCATGGAAATATGGAGAGCCAAATTATGATTTCTTCCATGATCGGTCAACTCTTCATCACAAAAACTCAGATTATTACACGCAGTGATATTGGCAACAATGCTATCAAACTGGTTAACAGTCACATCATGATCTACATAAGCTTGTTCCAATACTTTCTGCAACGATTCACGATGAGCCTCAGAGCTCATTAACAGAGATAAAACAGATATTTTGACGGTGTATGTAACAATTGATCCACCACATTATATTCACTCTTCTTGATCAACTTCAATTACCTCATCATTATCTGACTTCTGATTTACATCACTTGATTGACCAGACTCTACAGAAGTCCTCAACTGAATTTGCTTACTCCCAGTATCTTCACTTGTCTTTGAAGGCACATTATCAAATACTCGACCACTTCTGGTTACACGTCCGACATCAGCAATAGTCACAACTGAGGGAAGAGAAGGAATGGGGAACCTCTTTTCCATCCTCCAACATAGTAGCATTGTATTTGTAGGGAACAGCTTTATCGGATTCATACGGCGTCGGGGCCAGGCAAACGGATAACCAAAGGCGTCACAGCAGATTTCTGACTGTTGTAAGAAATTACAACCCGCTCAGGAATATTGAAACGTGGGACTATGACATTCACCTCGTTCTCCACTTCATTTCTGTTTGCAGTAACCTGAATCAAATTCTCATCCATCATCTTTTGTAAGTCCCTTTTCACAATCACACACCCTCGAGGGTTCACAGAACAAATACAACAGGCGGCATAATCATGCTCAATATCATGGAACTCACTCAAAGTAGCATGCATTTCAACAAGCGATCTCCGAATCCAGCGAATGTCGAAAATACGGTATGTACCAGGACAACCATATACCATATTAACAGTTGCATTACCATGCTTAGGAAATGGATGTGAATTGCACATTAGGGTTGGTATACTTCAAAAGACAGGATACCGCTTTTTACGAGCTTTGCAACTTCATGCTTCAGAGGATAGCAATTTTCGATATCGTGTCCCGGGGCACCTTGATGAAATGCGCAATGAGGCATTCTGGCTTATACCACCATGGAATTTCAGTTGGAACAGCCGGCGGATCACGAGGTTGAACCAAATTATTCTTTATTAAAGCCGGAAAGAGCTCAGTATACGTCATTGGAATGGGGATCAAATTGTGTTTTTCCTCTGTGTACGACCTTGTTGAGTTGTCTTCTCTTGGAACGTGGTTGATAACTTGCAGTAGCTTGAGCGGTAGGGGTGTTACTGACAACAGGCATAACAGATGCTACTTGTTGCTGACGACGACTACCATTGTTGTTCACAACATCTGCGTCTCTAGACCTTTCCTGAGATATAGCATTAGTTTCTCCCTCTTTTTTCTTAGGGAACCCAACACCAGGCTTTTTGTACTTCCAGAATTTCCTTCTTTTATCAGACGTCCCCTCACGGACAGCTTCCTCTAATCTCATCCCCATAATTAACCATTTCCGTGAAATCACTAGGAGCGCTCGCAACCATCCTTTCATAATAAAATGAATCCAGAGTCTTCAGAAAAATCTTGGTCATTTCTTTCTCTTCAAGCGGAGGGCTTATCTGAGCTGCAATCTCACGCCATCTTTGCGCATATTCTTTAAAAGTTTCTTTCTCTTTTTGAGGACATTGCGCGAAGCTGATCACGGTCTGGCGCCATATCGAGATTATACTTATACTGACGAACAAAAGCTTCACAAAGATCGTTGAATGTCTTGATTTGTGTACTATCGAGTCCCATATACCATTTCAGCGCAGCACCCGTAAGACTATCTTGAAAATAGTGGATCAACAACTGATGGTTGTCAGTATAGGTAGACATCTTTCTAGCATACATAATCAAATGACTTTGCGGACAAGTGTTCCCTTTGTATTTTCAAAATCCGGAACCTTGAACTTAGCGGGAATCTTCACATTTGGAACAAGGCAAAGCTCATGAGCATTCTTTCCAAATAACTCCTTTCCCCCTTAAAGCCCTGATTTCTCTTTGCATTTCAGCAAACTGTTCTTGAAAGTCATCTATTCGATCCATAACATCCAAACTCTCGCTCGAGCAGTATGGAAAATTTGTTCTTCAGTATAAGGCATAGCGTGAGTTACAGGCGGTGGCACAGGTATGACAGTAGGAACAACCGGAACTTCAGCATTAGAACAACATTAACCACAGGAGGTGGTACAAGCCATGACAGCAGGGAGCCTAGAACCTTCGGGAACAGGAGGTCGATATCCCTCTGGCACATAATTGTTAGGCATGCCCCCAAGGGAAACCAACAGGCATTTGATATTGAGAAGCATTAATCGGGGCCACAGAAATGGGCGTTGATCCGATTTCAGAAATCACAGTTCCTTGGACAGGAGAAGGAGGAGGTAGTGGTGGCTGATTCTGAGCAGCCACCAGAGCTTCCATTGCGGCAGTCAGTCTTTCCAAACCATCTTTCAGAGTTGATACCTCTTCACGGAGCTCGCGGTTCTCTTGTTGCAACTGATCCATCTTTTTCTTAGAGTTAGCCCGGGTGTTGTAGTGATGCGACAGCTTGACTGAAGGAAGGCCAAAAGAAACAAATAAGACAACTGGAAAAGGCAACACACAATGCACGATGATGCGAATGCAAATGCAAAATGCAGGTGTTTCAACCAGTTTTCAAGGATTTTTAAGATATAAAGCAATTACAAACATCATAAAGAAAAATAACACTTCTTGAAATACTGATAAACATCTCATTTCATTGAATATTGGAAAGAGTTACACTTGGAAGTACAAAATACAATAATATCAAAATAAGAAAAAGCTAGGTCCTAAGGAACATCTGATGACGATGCAAGCTGATACTTCCTTCGGAGTCTCTTATCTCTTTCTCATAGTTTGTGCTTCATGGTAATCTTCTCTAGCACAAGCTGATCCACAATACCCTTCCAAGCACCAGAAGTAGGAGGATGTGCTGATGGAGTGTTAGAGGAAAATAAATCCTCTGCATGCCTCTTCACAGCGCGCCGCTCAAGTAACTCTATCAAGTCATCTTTCTCCTTCATCTGTTTTGCAATTCCATCTTCTCTTTGTCAGAAGCTTGAAACTTACTTTCCCACATCTCTTTCTCTTCCTTCATCTTAGCCAAAGCGTCTTGAAGTGTCTTCACATCATCAGAAGAACAGGGATTGCCGTAGGGAGTGGCGTAGAGATCACAGTAGTCAGAGGTTTCTCAATAGGGTAAGGCATCTTAAGCTCCATAGCCCTCTTCTTCACCCAAAGCGTGTAAGGTTCTAAAGCAATGCAAACTTGTCTTCCAAGCTCCCCTCTACCCAACCTGTGAATCTTAGTCCAGGCATGAGCCATTCTTCTTCTCAAACCAAGAGAATCATCCCCTCCATTGAAAGAATAAACCCTCTAATAAAATATCTTAGGCCTATCCTTCAGCATGTAACCCAGCTGGCGGCGAGCTAGACTCGGGTTGTAGTTAATTCCGCCTTGTATTCCAAGAAGAGGAACATTAGCGAATTCTCCACAACTATCAATAATCCGGACATTATTGTAAACGAAGAAGACCAAGTGATATCAGTATGCGTAAGAGACATAATCCTTTGAGACCACCTTAAGCAATCCTTGTTTTTCCTAAAAGCAGATGTCTGAGGTAAGTGTGAAACGAACCAATTATACAGCAGAGGTAGACAGCAAACAATGGTACCGTTTCCCTTAGAGGTCCTACTATGGATGGAAAAATAAGTATCACCAAGCAAAGTTGGAACAGGGTTCCCAATCGAGAAAATCCTAATAGCATTAATGTCCACAAAATTATCAATATTAGGAACAAGACTAGTCCATTAGATGAGTAAAGCCAATATAGCCTCAAACGCCAATGTGCGACCAATGTCAGCAAATAAAGTAGCCTTCTCAATCAAGAACTTAGCAGTCAAACCCTTGAGGCCTCCCTTAGTCTTTAGATTTGCATCAATATCCGACTTCGTCAAATGGGTAGCTTCAGCGATATCTTGAGGCTTAAGAGCTTCCTCCAAACCAGTATACGGAACTTTATCAGAAACCGGTACACCTAACAAATAAGCATATTCTTCCAAGGTCGGCATGAGCTGATTAATCGGGGAAATGTGAAGCATCGGTAAATAGGATCATAGAACTGCATAAGGGTATTCAGAATTCCGTCTTCAATTTTGGTAGAAAGAACAAATAAAAGTCTCCCATAACGAGATGAGAAGCCTGAACGATCATCTACCAAGGACACTAGCTTTCTCAACTCTGTAAGATCAGGAGCCCGAAAACCGTACTTATGAGTATTTCTCCTTCCAATATCCATAATCAACAATATCTGCGATGTTTGCAAAAGAAAATCTCTGAGATCCTTAAAAACCAGCTGAAACACAATGCTCATGAATGCATGAGTGCAAGATGCAACACCCCACAAACAAGACATACAAAGCACCACAGGTTCAAAGGTTCGGCACGAGCATGGAGCCAAAGGTAAGAATCAACCAACCCACAATGGTATGTACTATGGTCATATCATCACCTGTAGAACAAGGTTCTAAAAAGTTCCCAGAATCATAATTCCATCTTTTGGATATTATCAGCTTAAACGACTACTCGTCGGCCAACAATATTCTCAAGAGAAACTCATCTGAGTGTGTATCGCGTACGACCAATTCAAGTCTACACCTGAACAGCCACCGCACCACGTCCTAATAAGGCCAAGATGGGTTAAGGGGTTCTAAGGTCCTCAGCTTCTCAGGCTCCCAGTCGGAAAAAGTAATATCAATTACGACTACTCGTAAGACATCAGTAATTTCCAAAGGGCCTCCACCGAGCGGGGGATCTCAAGTCAGCTAGTAAGGACTACTCCACGTAAGCCAACAAGACTATACCACCCTCCTATCATAAGTGCACTCAAGTCCGGGTTAGGACTTATCTCACCACACCAAATTACCAGGCACCAAACAGAACAATCAATAACAAACAAGTCAACAGAAAGCGAGAAATAAATCAAAGTAGGCGAAACCCACTAGGAACCGTTGGATATTCCCCAGCAGAGTCGCCACTTTCTGTAGCGGTAAAATCGTGAGTGTAAGTTATTGACTAACTTAACTCAAAGAAAACAAGAGTCGCCACCGTACTTTTATTTTATCCAAATAAAGGAAAGGAAAAAGAGCGAACAAAACCAAGAGTTCTAAAATAAGAACACGAGACAGAGATCGGGTAAGGGGGGTTGGTTACGCAATGGGAAGGTGTTAAGCACCCAAAACGTCTATAGTACTCTATAGGAGCCCTTTGAAATATTTTACGCTTTTTGGTTTGAAAGTGGTTTGTTTGAAAAGAGATTGGGGAGAGGAGAAGAGAATTATTTTTTTATATTTTTGTGTTTGGAGAGACTTATCGTCTCATGCCTACGTACCCATAAAGTGCAATATGGGAATCAAAACCCCGTAGTTCGTGGTACAAATGACAAAATTTTGTTGGTTTTGATTGATTTTAGATGTTCAGACAAGTCGTCATTTCAAGGAGAAAACTGCGACTATCCACCCCACGAGTATTAAGACAACATTTTGCGTCACATAAAGATGGAGGATTTGCTTGGATTATCAACAAGACTATCACTCAACATCAACGTGGAAAATGTCAAAGTCTTAATAATATGGGGAATAGGAGATTTACATCTCAACTATAGAAATGAATCATGTCTAAACTTTATGAAAAGTTTTAAAGTGAAAAAGTGCATAAAGGCACAAAAAGAGTTGATGAGTTTTTGTATTTTTTATGTCTTTTGAAATTGGTCAAAGCATGATTAACATTGATTGACTTTTATTGAGAAAAAAACAAAGTTTAAAAATCACTTGACGAAAGTCAAGGTTTTATTGCGAAAGCGGTTTTGAAGTTTGAAACCAAGAAGGTTTTGAAAGAGGGAGAAAGTTTTGAAAATTTAAGAAGGGGAGGAGATGAAGTGACTATCCTAAAAAACAAAATAAGAGCTAGAGATAAGAAAGATCTAACCGACTTGTGGCACACTCCAAAGCAAGCAAAGAATTCCATCCGATTAAAACATAAGCTAATGGAGCAGGGCCAAATAAAGGCTAAGATCCACACAATACTCCAAGCGTAGGAATGAGAACCCTAATTCTAAGTCCAAAGGTCCATAAAGTCCAAGGTCTAAGAATGGTCCAAGAGTATAACCACAAAATTAATAGCACCAAATTTTTAGATGTTTTATCCTTTATTAGTGTTTTGAACAAAGTATGGTCTAAGTGGACAAAAGAAAAAATGACATAAACATAACAAAGATATGGTATGTAATGATAAAATGGAAGCATAAAAGTAAAAAAAAATAAAGAGTAAGAAGGAGAATATAAACAAAATTAAACAAGGATATTGTTAGTGAATTAGTGGTTTAGTGGGTTAGAACATATGATCAATGATGATTAATTCTTGCACTTAGACCAAGATTAATGAAAATTCATTAGAGGATTGATAGAATCAAAGCCTCCTAACAATGATTTTCATAGGTATTGGAGTTAAGACAAGCAACTAAACATACTTGGACTTTTAAACGTAAGTTTGAGCCACGAATGATCATTTTCCGATTAAGGGACAATTTAGCGCTATGTTAAGCAATCGTAATCGGGTTTATGTAGAAACCACGACTATCTGAGGCCGGTCAATAAAATGTTAGTGTTAATACATGTTAGAGAAGTGATATGTAAATCACTCTCCTAAAACATGCCACACAAAAAGAAAAAGAGGTAGTGATCTAATCATAATCAAGGATTTTTAATTAATTAATCAAAGGTAATCTATCACTATTCAAAGTAAGGAGAATTATCTCAATGATTATTCGTCCATAGTTTGAAATAATGAAGATTAATCAACCTTGATAATCAACAATCTATGATCCATAGATTTCATCGATCAAAAGAAAAAATAAGAAGAAGAACTAAAATGAAAAGAAACCACAATTTGGATCTTAAATCGATTAAATCATCATCAATATCAATCACCTCTTTTGGTGGATAAAATCGACACCCAAAGTCCATTGAGATTGATGAGATCTTATCAAAATTTAAAATCCAAAACAACCAACAATTAGCTCAAAACAAAAGTTTTTTTAAATAAATTTTTTAAGAGCTCTTTTAAAAAAACTATTTAAAATATTAACTAGTAAAAAAAAGAAATAACAAAATAAAAGGAATAAAGAAAAATATATTTAAAATAGTAAAGAAAAAAAAAACGAAAAGGAGAAAGAGAAATAGAAAACCAAAGTATCAGAACAACTTCTTCTTCAAAAACTTCACGCGACACCATTCACCATGGCTATGAATTCAAGCTCAAATCAAAGCGACGGGATGCAAAATTAACACGGTTGCAATCGAAATCAAGAGCTCTTCACAATGGTACCAACAATTCAGAGAATCACAACAAAAGATAACGGATCGAAAATGACGGTGAAGCTCAATCTACCTTCAAACTCAGGTAAGAAATCAATCCAAGCTTCTTCTTGCTTTTCTTCTTCTTCTGAATGAATTCTGGTTCGAAATTGATCTGTGTTTGAGGTTGATTTGAAGTTAATTTGGTGGAATGAAGTATGAGAAGAGAATGAACGAAGGTTTTTCTGGTAGTGAGGAATTGAGGAAGAAAATCAGCAGAGATTTTTTGGCTTGAAAAGCTTGAAGAATAGAGTGAGGGATGAATTCTATTTATAGATGAGAATGAGTGAAAAATGATTTGCCGCTTGTGATAATTTTCTGCCGTTTTGAAGTAGGTGTGTTGTGCGTGATATTTTTTGCTGGTATTTGACATGTCGTTTTGCAATTTTTCTCTTTGTAGCTCATTACGTGTTATTCTTTCTTTTCACTTTTTCAACTCACTTGGGTGACGTGGATTATTTTTCAGCTGGCTCATATGCTATTTATTTTTTGTTTCAGCTTGTGAATATGGCTTGGTTCATGGCTCACATTGATTGATGGCTGAAGTAGTGATATATTTCACTTATTTCATAAGGACTCAGTTCCTCTGGTGCAGGACTGGAGTTTTGCGGTTGTTGCTGATTCTGAATTATACACGGATCGAGTTCGGTAATACGGCAAAACCGTTCATACCAGAATCTTCCTGCCGTGATCCTTCAGAGACTTGGGTATCATCTAAATCTATTGAATCTGGGGATGGAGATTTGGATTTGCTCATAATTCTAGTAAATCCATAACCAAGAGAACTTCCACTTGCTTCACAAAGCTCTGTAAGCTCAGCTAGATGTCGACATCTGAATTCGTTTATAGTCGCTGAAATCTCTGATGCGGGGAGTTTAGCCTGAGCAAGCACAGCAGCTGCTAATTGAAGACTTGGTTCCAAGGTCTCTGGGACCACCGCAGTAGCTCCGGCGTTTTCTAAATTCAAGCCATGATCAACATCATGGGCGCGAACAAAAGTCTTCACATTTGGGAAGTACTTGCTCAGAGCCCAAACTGTTCTATAATTTGCTCCAGGCGTATCTAGAGTTATAGCTGCAGCACATGCTCTTTCAGCCCCGACCTTATGTAGGACCTCTCGACTGCCAGCATCTCCAAAGTACACAGGGAGATCCAGGGCTCGCCCAACTGCCACTCTATCACTTCTCACATCTAGTGCAACAAATGGAATGAGTCGCTCAGAAAGAAGTTGAGCAATGATCTGGCCAACTCTTCCAAACCCACAAATAATGATATGATCTTGCAGATCATCTGTCTCACTTTCTACAGGTAATAAACTTCTAACATCATGCTGCTCGAAACGGGAAGCAATCAGCTGGCCTCCTGCAGCTAGCCATGGAGTGATGGCCATTGAAATGCCCACAACAAGAAACAGCAAAGAAGATAGCTGGGAAGACATTATGCCCTGATTAACAGCTTCACCGAAAGCCACAAATGCAAATTCACCACCAGGAGCAAGAAGAAGACCAGCTCTTAATGCAGAAATGAGGGAAATCCCAAAGATTCTACCCATCAAAGAAACTAAGATAGTCTTGCCACATATTAAGAGTGCTAGTGTCCCCGTGACGACTGGGAAGTTTGAAACAAAAAGTTTTGGATCGATTGACATTCCAACCGTCATAAAGAAGAGCCCCAAAAGAAGGCCACGATATGGAGCAATATCAGATTCAACCTGTAAGGAAAATTCAGTTTCTGCCAGTAGTAAACCAGCCAAAAATGCTCCCAGTGCCATAGAAAGTCCTGCCCTGGCAGTAAGAAGACTGGTCCCGAGAATAACAAGAAGTGTATTGGCTGAGAATATTTCAGCATTTTGATTTTCCGCAACTTGCTTGTATATTGGCCGAAGTAGCAATCGTCCACCTGCAATTATGGCAGTAATAGCAACTGCTGCTTTAACAGCTGCCAGACCAAGAGCTTCAGCAATGGCTTGAAAACCAACCCCTCCTTGGTTGCTCAATTCTGTGTTGCCGGCTGGTATAAGCTCCCCAGAAACAAAATTGGGTGCTTCAGAAACCATCTTTGCAGGACCTTCTGATTCTAAGTGCTCACTTATATTCCTGTGTTCACCTGAGTTTCCATCAGCAAGAATTCCTTTGAACTAACTTCAGTTTGAGATACAGCACTAGAGCATGAATTGTCTGTCTCAGAAGATCTCTCAACATTTCTAGAGTTCATTGTAGCTGAGGATTCAACTTCAGTCCTATTACTATGAAGAGTTTCTGTCAAGCTTCCAGCATTATTATTGTCCTCAAAATATTCAGCATCAGAATCTTTTCTACTCTCCTTGTCTTGAATGAACTTGTCTCCCGAGTCTCTTGCAGGCGAGAGATTGGAAATTTTAGAAGATAATCGTTTACTATGCTTTCTACCATAAGTCAAGGTTACATCTGCATTACTGCTACTTGCACTGTTTCCACTACTAGCTCTGTCACTCTTTCCACTCGCCTCAGTCTCTTGCTGTTTCCATTGCATCATTCTCAATAAGTCTGTAAATAATCAAGGGAAAGATTGGAAGCAAGCGTGCTGCAATATCATCAAAGAACACGGGATACCTATCCTTCCACGAAAGATGATTTCCAAGGGCTTTTTGTAGCTCAACCCGCTTGAATACGCCTGTGTGAAGCCAATGTTCAGGGGGACCACGAGTTAAACAAAAGAGTTTAACTCTCTGCTGAAGCTCTTGCCTATCAAGCAAACTGATCACAATACGCAAAGCATGTGGATCATCGTCACGGTCAGTAAGTGCAAGAAGCAAGGTATCCAAGGGAAGTAACTCATTTGTCCAAACAAAAAAGGCAAGGCTTGCACACGCATTTAACATAAGGTCCTGTATCAAGTGTCCTTGTTGAAGCTCTACTTGCATATGATGAAGCATAACATCAACCATGGTGTAAATGTTGGATGTCACTTCTTCAGGGGAAAATTCCCGCAGTACGCGTCCCAGGTTTCCTACTGTTAATGTTTTCTGCATGGCCGTGCATTAATATCAATGCCCCAACACACAAATACTGTCTATGCTGGGGGAAACTATGGGTGATAAAGGTCAATCATAACTAGGATCTGCCGAAGGTGAAAGAAGCTGGGTGCACTGGTGTATAACAGTTGTTTTCTGCCGGCTGCCATGTTGTTCGAAGACATGTTCAATGTTTTCAGAAACAGTGTTTGTATGTGCAGGATTAAATAAGTCTAGTTGTGAATCTGTGTGTTTATCAGCAAATTCATTAAGAGTTTGAAGAGCCGGAGAATGAGCATCTTCATTGTGTACAACATCCAATGTCGCACCTTGGTCCTCATGCATCTCAATGACTTTGTCTTCTGTTGCTGTGCCATACTCATCAGTACCGCAGATGTAAATAGCATTATAATCCCGAAGCCAACAATACCGAGCGAACACATCGGTACTCAGCACACTTCCAATGATGTTGCCGAGATGAGGAACGTTGTTGACGGTAAGGCAGAGCACTGGTGATGAGGATGTTGCGCTTTCCTGTGATCTAGCAGCTAATGACAAAATTTTATGATATGTTCCCTAGAACATTTATAACATACACATGCTCTTGCATATCTTTTGAGAATCTGGTAAACTGATTCCTCAGGTGGGATGTTAAACTGGATCCTCTGATAAAGGCTTGATCTTCAACAAACATGCCATCATCACCATTTTCTGAAACATTTGCTCCGTTAGATGTTAGTGTCCTCTTGGATTCCATGGGAGCAAATCCTTTCAACTGCAATACTAGTTGCACTAATACTCCACTCCTAATACAGTTACTTGCATTAAAATTTCCTGTGGCTTAGACAACGTTTTCAAATGTCAATAGCACACCCATATCAGTAAACACGGTAACTTCTCTTTTGACAGAACCGCCAACCCGAGACCTTGGCTTCCACTTTCGCGTGAAGAAAAACAGAATCAATAAGTGCTATAAGAACCGAAACAATAACTGAAGCAGACGAGCGACATTGTTTACACAATCTGGAAGATAAGACTCGATATTCATTGTGGACGCATCATGACATGGCTCATTGATCAGCTTAGTGCCATCTGCCTTTGATGACTCCTTATTATCAAGCAAGCTGAAATTCCTGTCCCCACAATCCATTTCCATAGGAACAGAGGTTGAGGAGCAAGGATCAGGACATAAAGGTGAGGGATCCACAGCAGAACCAATTTTTGAGATAGTTTCTAGAATCTCAACTACATATCCACTCCAGGCCCTCGTAACGAAGAAGCGTGGCACATTAATTCATCCAATCCACTGGATAAAGATGCAGGTGTTTCCCATGTAAGACCGCGCAAATATGTTCTGGAAGTAAACACTTTCACAAAACATCTCAAAGAATTTCTATCTTTCACAGCTTGAAGTCCACTACTGTTTAAGCATAAGCATCCAAACACTGGGGAATGCATGCAATGGCTTCTGAGACAGATTCAGAAGTAGCATGTGTGTCTTCTTGTTTCAATTGATTTATATGCATCTGCTGAGACTGAGATTTCTCAGAGGAAAAGTTTTCCTCATATTTGAGCGAAAACTCTCCATTCTGTTCATCAAGTTGAGATTGCAAGTATGGCTCTAAATAAGTTTCAGACTCCAACTTGTTATCAGGTGTAGATGAAAAACTATTTCTGTCATTCTGACCATAACTAATAGATTCTGACTGCCGGGCGTCAAACCCAGAAAATCCAGGCACCACTTTCGCATCATCCTGGAAAACACTCTGTATGATTTTCTTTCTAGGAGGTGACTTTTCAATACTATTTTCCAAATCTGGAGGATCACAAGGCACCAATTTGTTAAGGTTCATTGGTACATCTGAAGAAACAAGTTCTAGATGACCTGCCTCATAGTCTTCTGTCTCTTTCTCATTTGGATCTGAAAAAGCAGAAACAGATTCTTCTAATTTTGTGAGATTACTCATTCGAGAAAACATGATATTAGATGTCGTATCTGACAATGGTGCCAATTGACTCTCGCTCATCTCTGTATTTGAGTCCATGGAAATTTGAGTCAATCCTACTTCATTGGATTCCATCTGATAAGAGTCTGAAGATGCGTGGACTAGTTCTTGCGAATTCGAAAGGCTTCTTGATGGAGAACAAATCATACTTGAAGCTGGACAATTAATGATACCCACATCATTTTGAGCATTATCAACAGAAGGATCGGGTAGATCTTTTGACTCAAACAATTTCAGTGATCGCACCATTTACCATCACATGATTATAAGATGGATTTTTCTATATGACCATCACCTTCAACAGGATCAACACTGCTGCTGAATCCATTTATTTCATCGCCATGCACCATTTTAGGTATGTTTACATCATTTGATTGAAGATCAGAAAACTGAACTTCAACTTCTGTTGAGCCCAGTCCATCCTGTGGATTATTGTGAGTTATACCAGAAGATAGCTCGCCATTAAGGAAACTCACTGGAGGAACCTTCACAACAGTTGGATTAAGTTGGAAAGTTTCACATGTGATGCCTTGGAGGAAAGCTTCATGCAGATAACATCTTTTATGAGATCATCCCTTGGTTTCCATGCCTTGGAAATTACTTGATGACAAAGGCCTGACATGTGAGACTTGGAGAATGATAGCATAAGCTTGGTAGTGAAGCAAGGCATGAGATTGGCATGAAGAAACATGGGCGTATCTTGAATTTGGATTTTATTTTTGGCAAATGGACTTTGTAATTTGTAAATTTTTTGTGTAAAATTTGTGATTTGGACAATGATTATTGAAAATGGTTATGGAAATGAATAGAAAATGTGAATGAAGAAAGAATGGATCTTGAAATCATGCCTTGAATATCAAGTAAACTATGAACCATGAATCTTCCAACTTGAACCAAATCTAGAATGACACCCGTTCTTGAGAATTTGA
This sequence comes from Lathyrus sativus, assembly GCA_963859935.3. Taxonomy (NCBI): domain Eukaryota; kingdom Viridiplantae; phylum Streptophyta; class Magnoliopsida; order Fabales; family Fabaceae; genus Lathyrus; species Lathyrus sativus. The sequence goes on from CAWUDS030003304.1 coordinate 174,655, forward strand.
TGCCATGATGAACTCAAAGATCGATGCCTTCAATCACACTTTACAATCACTTGGAAATGACGCACTTGAATGAACACTTTGGACTTGCATCCCAAAACAAACATCTTGATTGAACATCCACTAAACTTGACTTGTACAGACAAAACTCTGAATCTTCGATTAAAACCGGAATAAAACTTCTCATAAAACACTGTTCGACGAACTGATGATTCTCCATAAGACCACTTGACCTTGAACAATCATCTCTTGAGAAAATAGACCACTGATACATACATAACTTGCAAATGAAGTAATCCCTTGATAGTTTGACCAAGATGAGGTCAAACTTCCATCTGATTTAGACTCGAATGAATGTCCTTGCCATCGATCCCTTTTGCAGAATCCTAAACACACAGAGAAGAAGAAACAGACAAATTGAAAAATATTTTTGGTATTTTGGTTAGATGTTAGTAAACAAAAACAAACATAAAGAAAGTAAGAAACCCATAAGGGTGCGAAAGCTAAAAATATGACCTTGTTTGTGGAATGATATGCCAATGAAATGTGGGATCTCAGGGGTAAAAATTAGGGTATTACAATGAGGCATTCTTAATTGAAGTAGGATCCCTTAGAAATTTTTGTAGAAATTTATAAGATAGTTTACTATTTTGATTGATTTTAGTTTAGGTGCTAGTTTTAGATGATTCTAAGGCACTAACTCAACTAGATTAACATCTTTAGTTCCCTTAGATTAGGGTTTTGCTTTGCTTGCTCTTGGATGATATTGAAGGCAAGTTGAAGATGCATTGGATTGCTTGAAGAGGCTTGGATTTTAAGATCTTCCCTTCTTTTGGTGTAGTTTTGATTAGGTTAAGATTAGGGGTTTGTAGGCAGAGCTTCTAGATAATTCTCTTCCTTCATAAACATGGGATATGTTGATCAATTCCATTCTTCCCTATGATGTAAGGTCCCTTGTAAAGGCCTCATCCCTCCTTTGGTAGGATGTGTGGCTCCTTGCAAATTGGTAGAACCTTTGAGGGTCCCTTTCTTTGATGACAGGATGCTTAGTGGTGACCTTTGGTCTTCACTCTGCTACCAACCATCCAAACTTTGCTTTTGATAGATGCATCTTTCTCCCTTGTTAAAGGATGGAGTTCCTTGCTTGAAGAAGATTGAAGAGTGAAGTTGATACTTCCATGTGATTGAAGATTACTCTGAAAAGCTGAGGCTTGAGGAAGAAAGGATAAGTTGATACTTATGTTTGATGCACTGAGAGCCTGAAGGAGTCAAGTTGATACTTGTAGTTTGGGGGTGAAGCCTGAAGGTGGAATTGACTGAAAGGCTGAGGCTTGAGGAAGAAAGAATAAGTGGATACTTATGTTTGATGGGTTGAAACCTTGGAGAAGCAAGTTGATGATAGCCTTGAAGGGGTGATTGAAGTCTGAAGACTGAATTGCTGTCAGAAGAGCTGGAGCTTGAAATTGAAGGAGGGGTTGATCTGCTTTCTTTCCTGTCTATTTTCTTTTCTGTATTGATGTGACTTGTTTGATTTGCTTGATGCATTAGAATAAGTTCATATTTAGATTGATGTAAGCTAGGAGCATGATTGCACTAGAGGTTGAGTTGCTCCCTCTGCTTGTATTTTTACTGTATGGCTTTGCTTGCGGGTATTCGGTAGAGCCCAGCTCCTTTGCCTATGTGGTCTGTGTTTGCTTGATAGCATTTCATTTCTTCTGTATGATTGCAGTTACATCTATCTTGCTTGATAGCATGTTATTCTTCTGTATGATTGCAGTTATTCATATCTGGCTTGAGGTTGAGATGAGCTTGTGGAGGATGATGCCCCACACACATTTCCTCCCTCACTTGCATTGCATGCATTTTACAGTCGTTTACTATTTACTGTTTAAGTTGATGCTTTATCTGTTTCTGCGTATCATTGACATGATCCCCTAGGAATCTCACCTCCTTTGATAAGGAAGTGATGATTAGAACTTTAGGTTGAAACCTATGCATGATAACTTTTAGGAGTTCCCTGTTTCAAACCTCAACTATAGGATGAATCCTTGGCATGACAACATTAGGACTTGATAGTCTCCCTTTAGTTGAGCCTGCTCTCTCTTCTCATCTTGAAAACAAATTAAAATACAGTAATAAAGGTTAACTGATGTCGTACGTTACGAGCCTTAAGCCATCTGAGAAAGGATAGTTGGATAGTTTCTTTTCAACAGTCTGGATGTTTAGTATGGCACCCTTTGGGTGACATGCGACACATTCACTCTCAGGTCATAGTCTCTAGTGCGATACTAGTTGCAAACCACCATAAAAAATAGTTCTTCCGTAAAAGACAGAAAACAGACTTCAAACCTTTTTGCCCCGTGGGCCCATAATTCAAAGGAAGATTTTCTGAAGAAAAGAGTGTCGTTAACTCCCCGTTCTACCGCAAACGGTAACGCTTAAGCCTCCAAGGGTCGAGCTGCGTACGCCAAACTGCTGGAACTGTTTGTTAACCCTACTCGATAAAACAGATGAATCTGAATTCCCGTAATCCGTATTATCCCGAACTACGTAAGCTCTGATCTCTCATACCTGTTGAGAGTACGTAGGCACAATACTGACGTATTAGCGAGCCACCTTCCCCGTAACCCATAGTTAGTCGAACTACGTTGACTCTGATTTCTCATTCTCTGATGAGAATACGTAGGCATAAAGTGCGACGCTTTGCCGAGTCATTTTCTTTTTCAGACCAGCCTTGATAGGTAGATAGATAAAACCAACCCGTCAGATAAGCACAACAAGCGTGGATCCCATCGAGTACGATGGACGTGAGGGGTGCTAATACCTTCCCCTTGCGTAACCGACTCCCGAACCCAGGCAACGGTTGCGATGACCTTGTCTTATACCTTTTCGTCAGGTTTTTCTGATCGTTTCCTTTCCCGTTCTGAGGGATAAATAACGAAAGGTGGCGACTCTTCTGTTTTGCCGGCACCTTATTTTCGCGGAAGCGACAGCTGGCGACTCTGCTGGGGACTTCATAGTTTCCTAGGGATCCAACGTCCCTTATGCGAGTCAATTTAGGAATCCAACGTCCCCTGCGAGAGTCAATCCTAGCGCTTGTATGATTACTTGTTGGGTTGTGTTTATTTATCGCATTTTTATTTCCCGCACGTTATTTTCAGTATGATATGATTATCTGTGCTGTTGTGGGAGCGGCATTCTAATGAGTGAGAAGCCATACCCAGGCTTGAGTGAACATAGCATTAGTTGTGGAAATTAGTGGGCGCGTGCTTGCTTGGCAGGCACTAGTGTCTCATGAAATCCACGCTCATACGAGGTTCTCCCGGTTGACTTCTTTTTTAACCCTTTGGGTTGAGGGGGGTTGTTGGTTTTGAGGATTGTCGACTTTGGGGACCGATCATTTGGGATTCAGCCAAGTGAGGCCGCTTCATGAGCTGGTGATGCCACACCTTCTGGGTATCGTATCACCCCTCTTGAATGTCTGTGACACTGATGACCGTATAGGATGCCGAACTTGTGTCAGTTTAGGTCCATACCTGTGAGCAGGGTTGGGTTTGTTGCAGGAAACCTTAACCTTCAGACTACCTGGTTTTCTTGATAGTGAATCAGTTTTGTTGGTACCAGAGGTTCTCATCATCAGACATATGATTGTTCTTGACAGAGCAGAGGTATGGTCCTGTATCAGAGGACTTTATATTCAGAGATGTGTACTTGTTCTTGATAGAGCAGGTTTGGGATTGGAATCTGAGGATCTCATCTGCAGATGTATGTTTGTTCTTGACAGAGCAGAGTTTTGGTCCTGTATCAGAGGTCCTTATTATGAGATGTGCGTTTGTTCTAGACAGAGCAGAGTTTTGGTCCTGTATCAGAGGTCCTGTATCAGATGTTTGTTCTTGACAGAGCAGATTTATGGTCCTATGTGTGTGTGTTCTTGACAAAGCAGATTTGTGGTCCGATACCGGAGCTTTCTTATTATCAGATATAGTGGTTGTTCTTGACAGAGCAGCATCATGGTTTCGTTGATACAGAATCTCCACAGCACAGTTGCCTTGATCTCCTGCTGCATGATTGCATTTTACATTGCTTTGCATACCCATTTGCATTTCATTAACGTGTGTCTGTGTTGCAGGTACCGTCCCCCCGGATTCAGGTTTTCTTGCCTTCTATGGTGCTATTATAGGTTCTCTGAGGAAGACTGTGGCTTACAAGCTTCCCACTCCTGATGTTGTTCAGCTGACTGGTTTGATTGCCTTGGCAGATGATTCTGTGAGAGATGAATTCAGAGTTGAATGGGTTGCACGCTCTGCTGCAGTTCTACGATCCTCCCTTGAGATGCTTTACTTTCCAGGACTTCGTTCTCGCACCCACGCTAGAGGAGTATGTTGATTTGTTAGGTGTGCCTATCAAGAGTCAGATGCCCTTTGTTCATATGGATATTGAGCCTAATCTGGCTAGTCTAGCTTTGTCACTTCATCTGGATGCCTCCGAGTTGGTATTGTCTAGTTGGAACAAGGTTCCCAGTTTCTCCTTGCAGTTCTTAGTGGGCAAGGCTCAGCAGTGCACCAAAGACGGATGTTGGGTCGTGTCCAACGCTATTCTCGCTCTGTGCATATATGGCATCATTCTGTTCCCCAATATGCCCGACTTTGTGGACTTCGACGCCTTCCACATCTTTGCTTCAGGGAATCCAGTCCCTACCCTGATAGGAGATGTCTACCATTCCGTCCACTATAAAAACGAGAACAGAAGGGGCAAGAATGTCTCGTGCTGTGTACCCCTGCTTTATAGATGTCTTGATAGTCACCTACCTAAGAAGGGTCCCTTTGCTTCGTCTGCAACCACAGCTGAGTGGTCCGAGCGTTTGATGAGTCTGTCAGCGGAGGATATTGCCTGGTTTGATAGAGATAGGTTGGGTACTGAGATCATCTTCAGCTGCAATGGGTTTCCGAATGTGCCTTTGATAGGCAGGAAGGGCTGTATCAACTATAACCCATCTTTGCTGGTCCGACAGTTTGCTTATGCTTTGAGAGCTCCGCCGAAGGATGAAGAGGTGCAGGAATCTCTGTACCTCACTGGTCTTCTAGAGGGGGGATTTGTTATCTAAGCTTCAGCACGCTTGGAATGGTATTAGTAAGCGGGGGAAAACCATTGCTGGGGAAAAGTAATAGTCAAGCCTACGCTCCGTATGTGACTTGGATCAGAGCCAGAGCAGATGCTATAGGGATGCCGTTTCCTCCTGCCAAGCCAGAAAGCCCTCCAGTGATTGAAGAGCCTACCACCGTGCCTATTCAGCAACATAATCAGGTGTTAGCTGAGAGAAATGAATTGAAGAAAGCCAATGAAGAACTGGAGAAAGAATTGGCTCAACTCAGAAGCGAGAGGAACGAAGCTGTTCACTCCTTCAAGAAGCAAACAAAGCTGGTGAACCAGTTAGGGACGGATCTGACTAAGCAGATAGCTGAGCGTGAGCGCATGGGTCGAGACTTCAAAGTTGTCAACAATGTACTGGCCACTAAGAAGCAGCACTTGGACGAAGCGTATTGGAGGATATCCAAGTTTAATCAGCATTGGAAGGCCACCCTGGCCAACAGGAAAGAATGGGAGGACAAGCTGAAGCAACAGATCTCCAAGCTGAAAGCCCAAGTGAAGGCTAGTGAGAAGAGGTTTGATGAAGAAACCGCTCGCAGATATGCCGCTGAAGGCCAGCTCAACAAGGCTCTCGCTAACCTGAAGGAGCGCAAACTGATGTTTGAATCCAAGAAGCGGAAGTTAGAAGATTGTTTTGGCGAAGGAGCATGGGAAGATTCGGTTGAAGGTCTTCAGTACACCATTATGCAGAGGGAGTTACTCGTCGAAGGGTTACTCACTCGGCCGGGTCATCCAGAAACGAAGGGGTTGTTAGAAGAGTTTCGCACCCGTGGCCGTGCTTGACTATTTGTATTCCTTTTGTTTTGATCATTGTTGTTTGATGACCATCACCAGGCTTGTTGGTTGAGGTCATGCTATTGATTCATCTTGTATCCAGTGACGTCGTATACCGCCTTGATGGGCTTTCTTTATATATATGAGATGTTATTTCCATGACTGGACTCGGACTTCTTATTATCAACACTGGCACTCAGGCATTAGGATCGGGGGATACCTCCCTAACGCACAGACACACGTTTGCATTCGCATGAAGCATTTGCATAACGAGCACCTTGTCGTTTTTCCTAACCCCTTTGTGTATGCAGGTTGTTTTAGGTTGTCCCAGGATTGATCAGAGACCTACCCACCGCTATCCGACCAGAGCAAATCAAGCCAGAGTTATGGAGCAAGTGCAGTCTGACGTTCAAGAACTCCGGGAGAGGTTGGACCGCTTCATGGAGCTCATGCAAGCGGTCGCCAACGGCCAGGATCAGCTCAGAACCTTGGTTCAGCCTCTGATTTCAAGGGTCGACAGCAATGGTGTACTCCATGGGGGGACTGTGCCAACCCCTCCACCTGTTGAAACTCCTCAGAATGGCGTCCCCATGACCGGGGGGAATGGCAGTGCCAACGGCAATGTAATCACTAACATGGGACTCAACGGTAATACGCCTGGTGTCGGTAATGGGAATTTCGAAGCTAATGTCAATGTTGGACTGGGCAACGGCAATGCGGGTGTTGGAAATCTGTTCGGGCCTCAGCCGTGGTTAGAAGGCCGCCAAGACGATGTGTTCTCTCAGAGAGGTGCTGAAGGGGAGCTGACTGCTGAAGCACGGCTAAGGTTTAAGGCACTCGAGGACAAGATGAGGAACTTCGAGAACCAGAACACCATGGGTGTTGACATGTCCAAGTTGGGATTGATTGCTGATTTCAATGTGCCTCCCAAGTTCAAGGTACCTGACTTTGAAAAGTACAAGGGCACCACTTGCCCCCGCGTCCATTTGAGATCATATTACTGGAAAATGTCCGCTCATTCTGAGGACGAGAAGTTGCTGATGCACTTCTTTCAGGACAGTCTGTCCGGACCATCCCTCGAATGGTACATGAGTCTGGAGCCTACCAGTGTGCGCACGTGGAAGGAACTCGCTGAAGCATTCGTGCACCACTACCAATATAACAGTGACTTGGCCCCGAACCGAGTCCAACTGCAAAATTTGTCGCAGAGGAACAACGAAGGGTTCAAGGAATACGCCCAACGGTGGCGTGAATTGGCTGCTAGGGTTCAGCCGCCGATGGTTGAACGAGAGCTTGTGGAAATGTTCGTAGCTACTCTCCCAGGGGTTTATTATGAGAAATTGGTCAGTAGTATGTCCAGAAGCTTCTCGGATCTTATTATCACGGGTGAGCACGTTGAAAATGGGATCAAACTAGGGAAAATTCAAGGTGATCTGTCCTCGGCTGGAGGAGGAAAGAAACCTTATGGTGGCAAAAGGAGGGAAGAAGAGACGAGCGTCGTGTCCAACGCTCGAAGGAAAGGCAAAGGCCCTCACCAGCAGGTGGCCAACATAACTATACCGGCAGTCCAACAGCCACAACAGCAGCAGCCGAACCAACAAGGGTACAGAAAGTATCAGAACAGGGCACCTTTGTCCAGTTGTCACCTCGAGACCCCGCCCATGTCATACGCACAACTGTTACAGACTTTGCTCCAGCTACAATTGATCCAGAAGAGAACCCTGGCTCCCTTGACAAGGGCACCTCCGCCAGGTTATGACGCGAATGCGACTTGTGAGTTTCACTCAGGGGCACCAGGCCACACAATAGAGAATTGCAAAGCCTTCAAGCACAAGGTGCAGGACATGATGGACGCTAAGATCATCAACTTCTCCGATAATGTGCCAAACGTCACGAAGAACCCTATGCCGAATCATAGGGGAGGTGGAGTAAACGCCATTATTGAAGACGAGAGCTTGGATTTGTTGACCGACGTCAGAGATCTGAAGACACCGCTTAGCTTCGTTAAGGCTAAGCTGATGAAAAGAGGTTTCTTTCCAGGTTGCGGAGAGCTGTGTATGGGCTGTGCGACAAGTCCTGATGGATGTGAATCGCTGAGAGAGGGGATTCAAAGTCTGATGACCGAAGGAATCCTGCAATTTAGCCGATGGGCCGAAAGCGGATCGGGAGAGGTAATGCTGAAGCAAGATGATGAGGTTGCCACCATCACCATCCCTCGTCGGACGATAACTATTTCCACACCCAGGCCGCCCATGATTACCATCACCAAAGCTGGGGCCAATACCGTTCGAAAGCACTAATGCTGTCCCATGGCACTATGGGGCAGAGGTCTACTGCAACGGACAGAAGTTGGAATTAGAACCATTTGGGTCGTCTGTGTAGAACCTAGTGGGCGTTAGCGGAATCACTCGCAGCGGAAGAGTGTTTGCACCACCTGAGGTCGTGACAGATAAAGCGGACAAAGCTGATGCAATTGATAAAGGTAAAAGTAAAGTCGTTGAAGAGATCCCGCGTGGGGTAGAAAAAGACTTACTTGTTAAAGACGCTGAAGAATTTATGAGGTTGATTAAAAAGAGTGACTACAAGATCGTGGATCATCTCCATCAAACACCCTCGAAGATTTCCATCCTGAACCTGTTGTTGTGTTCTGAGGCGCACCGCAACGCGCTGCTGAAGGTGTTGAACACTGCGTACGTGCCGCAGGAAATATCGGTAAACCAGTTGGAAGAGGTCGTAGCCCACGTGAATGTTGGAAATGGGTTAGGGTTCACTGACCTGGAGCTGACGCCTAAGGGGAAGAACCACAATAGCGCCCTGCACATCTCGATAGAGTGTAGGGGAACGATTATGTCCCACGTGTTGGTGGACACAGGGTCATCACTCAACGTTCTTCCGAAGAAAGCGTTGATGAAGTTAGATACTCGAGGATTGATCTGCACACCCAATGATCTGGTTGTGAAGGCGTTCGATGGAACCAAACGGCACGTTTTCGGGGAGGTGACGTTGCCAATCCAAGTCGGGCCGGAAACATTCGATGCGGTCTTTTATATTATGGACATCATGCCTGCCTACAGCTGTCTCTTAGGTCGGCCATGGATCCATTCTGCTGGCGCCGTGACCTCCACGTTGCACCAGAAGCTCAAGTATGCTGTCGGAGGCAGCATCGTGACCGTATGTGGCGAGGAAGACATAATGGTGAGCCATTTGTCTTCCTTCAAGTATGTTGAGATGGATGGGGGAAATCCACGAAACCCTATGTCAAGCGTTCGAAGCTGTTAAAGTCAAGAACATAGCTCATGTAGTCACTGAGAAGCCAGAGATGACTCTCTCCTCCTTCAAGGAAGCCCGGGCCGTTGTTCAGGCCGGATCTACCCCAGGTTGGGGGCGAATTCTAGAGATACCTAATAAGCAAGACAAGTTTGGGTTGGGATATTCTCCTGCGGCTGAAGCCTCTTCTTCTAGCAGTGCGTCGCAAGGTAAATGGCTAATCCAGTTTACCAGTGGCGGGGGTGATATTTGAAAGCGTCAACGCAGTGTCTGAAGACAGCGGAGATAGCGACTGTGACTTAGACTCTTGGATCGAGCCAAGCAAGCCAGGCGAGAGCCTCAACAACTGGTTTGTCAGGGATATCATCCAGATGACAAGCGAAGAATAATGATTTACTTTTTCCAATCATTGTACAACCCTATGTCCTACCCGGGGCATAGTGGTTTTATTGTTAGGGCCTCGTTTGATTATGTACATGCATTTTATCAATAAATCAAAAGGCGTTTTTCTTCGTATTCAAATGTTGTGATCTCTGTTATTCATGTTTTGTATTTGTTTTGAAAAACAACAAAATGGCAATGAGGTTTGTGCTAACCTGCATATCCTCGTTTTAAGCTTAACCCTTGTTATTTCAGGATCCACATAACAGATGACATCGACTCTGGACCTTCTACGACTCACTTTGACTTCGATTGCCCGATCTATCAAGCCGAAGAGGAGATTGATGAAGATGAAGACCTTCCCGAAGAGTTGGCCCGCTTGTTGAAGAAACAAGAGGAGAAAGTTATTCTGCCTCACGAGGAAGAGATCGAGATCGTGAATCTGGGTTCTGAAGAACTTGTCAGGAACGTCAGGATAGGGGCTGCATTGCAGAGTGATGTCAAGCAGAGATTGGTCGAGATGCTTCAAGAGTATAGTGACGTCTTTGCTTGGTCATACGAAGATATGCCCGGACTTGATACTGACATCGTGGTCCACCACTTGCCGCTGCGAGAAGATTGTCCTCCCGTTAAGCAGAAGCTTAGGAGGACACGACTAGATATGGCCATTAGGATCAAAGAAGAAGTACAAAAGCAGCTGGATGCTGGCTTTTAGCGGTCACTACTTACCCTCTGTGGGTCGCCAACATAGTGCCTGTACCGAAGAAGGACGGTAAGGTACGAATGTGCGTCGATTATCGGGATTTGAATAGGGCGAGCCCTAAAGATGATTTCCCGCTCCCTCATATTGATGTGTTGGTCGACAATACAACTTAGTTCTCGTGTTTTGGTTCATGGATGGCTTCTCCAGTTACAATCAGATCAAGATGGCGCCGGAGGACATGGAGAAAACTACGTTTATCACTCCCTGGGGAACATTTTGCTACAAGGTAATGCCGTTCGGTCTGAAGAACGCAGGGGCCACTTACCAACGAGCAATGGTTACTTTGTTTCATGATATGATTCATCATGAGATTGAAGTCTATGTTGATGACATGATTGTGAAGTCCCAAACGGAGGAGGGACATCTGGTCAATTTGCTGAAGCTTTTTGAGAGGCTTAGGAAGTTCAGGTTGAGGCTGAATCCTAACAAGTGTACTTTCGGAGTACGGTCTGGAAAACTACTGGGGTTTATCGTGAGTGAAAAAGGCATTGAGGTTGATCCTGCAAAAATAAAAGCGATACAAGAAATGCCAGCGCCAAAAACAGAAAAAGAAGTTTGTGGTTTCCTGGGCAGAATAAACTACATTGCAAGGTTTATTTCTCAGCTCACAGCCACGTGTGAACCGATGTTCAAACTGCTAAAGAAAGATCAGGCGATTATCTGGAACGAGGATTGCCAGAAGGCATTTGATAAGATAAAACAGTATCTACAGGAACCTCCGATCTTGATACCCCCAGTGGCTGGACGACCCTTAATCATGTACTTGACAGTTCTGGAGAATAGTATGGGGTGTGTTCTCGGTCAGCACGACGAGACGGGCAGAAAGGAGCATGCCATTTACTACTTGAGTAAAAAATTCACAGACTGTGAATCTCGCTACTCGATGCTGGAAAAAATGTGTTGTGCATTAGCCTGGGCTGCCAAAACGTTTACGACAGTACATGCTCAATCACACCACCATGCTAATTTCGAAGATGGATCCGATCAAGTACGTCTTCGAGAAGCAAGCGCTTTCGGGCAGGATTGCCAGATGGCAAAGGGTGTTGACGGAATATGACATTCAGTATGTTTCCTAGAAGGCCATCAAGGGAAGCGTATGGTCTGAATACCTGGCCGAACAGCCGATCGAGGATTATCAGCCTATGAAGTTTGAATTCCCTGATGAGGATATCATGTTTCTTAAAGCGAAAGATTGCGAAGAACCGTTGCCCGACGAGGGTCCAGATAGGAAATCCCAGTGGAAATTGATATTCGACGGGGCGGTTAACTCTTATGGAAGTGGCATTGGGGCAATCATCACGACTCCCCACGGATCCCACATCCCGTTCACTGCGAGACTGACGTTTCCGGTCACCAATAATGAAGCGGAGTACGAAGCATGCATCATGGGTCTAGAGGAGGAAATTGATTTGAGAATCAAGAGCCTAGATGTATATGGTGACTCGGAACTTGTGATTAACCTAGATTAAAGGGGAGTGGGAGACTCGTCAATCGAATTTGGTGCCGTACATGAACTATGCCAGAAGGTTGCTTCCGTTCTTTGATCGAGTGAACTCCATCATGTGCCCAGAGCGGAAAACCAGATGGCTGATGCCTTAGCCACGTTGGCTTTGATGTATAAAGTCAATTTTTGGATGAAGCTCCAAGAATTGTCCTTTCTCGTCTTGATAGACCTGCATTCGTCTTTTGTGATCGAGGAAGCCTCCGACGGCAAGCCATGGTTCCATGATATCCAGACTTTCCTTATGACTAAGGAGTATCCTGCGGGAGCGTCAACCCAGGATAAGAAGACTCTAAGGAGGCTGTCTGGAAATTTTTATCTCAATCCTGATGGAGTTTTGTATAAAAGAAACCATGATCTCGTGCTACTCAGATGTGTAGATGAGAAAGAAGCGAGTATGCTCATGGAAGAAGTCCATGAAGGCACATTTGATACGCACGCCGGCGGGCATGCTATGATGAGAAAGATCCTGAGAGCAGGATACTACTGGCTGACGATGGAATCGGATTGCTTTAAATTCCCGAAGAGATGTCATAAATGCCAGATTTATGCTGATAAGATTCATATACCGCCGTGCCCGTTAAATGTCATGTCCTCCCCGTGGCCGTTCTCCATGTGGGGCATCGACATGATAGGCAAGATCGAGCCCACTGCATCTAACGGTCATCGTTTCATTCTAGTTGTCGCTACTGCGAAAATCGGCGCCGGCAATACAGAAGGAGTCGCCACCGTGCGTTATTTATCCCAAAGGAGGGAAAGGAAATGCTCGAAGTAAACCTAACGCAAAGACGGGAAAAGGTATGGTCATCGCAACCAAAACCTGGATTCGGGAGTCGGTTACGCAAGGGGAAGGTATTAGCACCCCTCACGTCCATCGTACTCGATGGATCCACGCTTGCTTGTTTGTACGGATTACACTTCTATCTAAACTAAAGGATGAGGTCTGAAAAGAAAAGAAAACATGACTCGGTAAAGCATCGCACTTTATGCCTACGTATTCCCGTCTGGAACGAGAAATCAGAGTCAACGTAGTTCGCCTACCTACGGGAAAGGAGGGGAAGGTTGCTCGCTAGGATATCGCATCCTATGCCTACGTACTTCCACACAGCATGGAAGATCAGAGCAAACGTAGTTGGGGCTACGCACGACACAAGCTGTTCAAGTGTCTTTTATGGAAAATCTCACCTTAAACAAGGGTTTTCTTATTGTAAAAAGGTTGATGTTTGTTCAAATCTTTTGACGGAAGAAATGAATTGATTTTGTTATAGCCTTTATTAATGTTTTCTGTTGTTTGAAGAAAGAAAGAAGATATGACACTCTAAAATCCTAGGGTTAAAAAGGGAATAAAATCTACCCTAATGTTATCATACATGGGTTAGCTCCTAATGTCTATCACATCCTCCCTTGAACAAGGAAGAATGGAAGTCCTACGGGAAAGGAAAACGAAAGGAAGAAACGGAAATACAAGTAATAACCGCATACAAGTGAACATGAATATAGCAATGATAAATGCGATGCAAAGGAGGGAGGAAGATTCATCTCAACCTCAAGCCCATTCATGGATGGAATAATAAAATATCAAGTGATCATATGCAAAGAATCGAGTGAAAACTCCGAGTGAAACGCGTAATCCACTATTTGGAATCGCAACGTGCTATCATGCAAACAAGTCGATAATTGGGCAAGCTACATATACAAATAACAGCCACCTAAGGTCTTCCAATACCTCTAACCTATCTACAATAAGAAATATAAGCCACGGCGTTCATCACGCAAACACAAAGCGGCCGTTGGAGCCTTAACAAAAATAAAGTCCGTTCGGAAGTCCAAATTACAAGTCCGAATACAAAAATATAAGAAGAATAGCAAAAGGGGCTAAAAAATTCAAATAAAAATCTCCAATGCCCTACATCAATCCACAAACCAGGGGTGAGAGATACCATAAAAATATCCACAAGGAAATGGTCAAACAAGATGAAAAACAATGCAAGATATCTCATGTATACCAAAGGAAAGATTAAAATGGAGCATGTTAAATAAAGCATCCAAAACAATTAAAATGGTACAATAAAATTCCCACAAAAATACATCACAATACCTAATCATGTGTAGAATACCCCTGCAAAAGCTTTGACGTTTAAACAATGTTTTGATAGGTCAAACAAAATTCACAAAATGATAGCACCAGCATTGCTAATTTTTTGACAACTAAAATGTAAAAAAATCTAATAAAATGTCAAAAATGGTAAAATTATAATTCCAGTTTTATTAAATCCTAGACATCTTAAAGATTTAGCACAAAAAAATGGGGATCAAAAGACTAATTTTCTATTTTTTATGATTATTTGAAGTCAGCATATAAAACATAAAAAATAAAAGAAACATGGCAATAGGAAAATAAAAGAAAATAACATGAATAAATAAAAGTGGCATGAGGCTTATGTGGCCGATTACGTGGCGCAGTGAGAGGCGTTGGATGAATGGAAGAAACCTTGACTTGGAAATGCATCCGACGGTGTTAACACCTTCTTCTCCAAATCAAAATTTTCAACTTTGTGAATAGTAACCCGCAGCTCCATGAACATGAGTTTTTTGCTACTTTGAAGCACCATAACTCCATCAATAATTATCCGTTTCGCACAAAATTTTGGTCAAACTTGAAGGAAAAAAATCAAGGAATCCAAATATGGTCTTATATTTTCTTGAAACTCTCTCTAACTCCCAAAACGTGGCACCTCAATAAAAACTCAAGAACCAAAAATTGTCATAAACCCATCTTTTTTGTACTAGAATCCATGTAGGAGATGAGAGCAATGTAATGCAACAACAATAATGCAAGAAAGACTCATAAATCATGAGTTATGTCGAATTCTTTATACCTCCGAAAAATGGCTTATGGAGCTTCACTCGATCACCAATTCTTTGAGAAAATGATGTGGACACGTCCTATAATTGATGAGGAAGGTGTTTGGATGGAAAGAAAGGAGTGAATTGATGGAAAACAAAAAATCAATTTTTCACTTGGAGCTCACTTTAATGGAGTTGTGTAGCTTGGTTCATGCATCAATTATGGCCAAAAAAGTGTTGAATCAATTGTAAGAATGATAAGGAATGTATTTGCAATGGTGGAATGAACCAAAAGTGGGAGAAAAATGGAATTGAAAATTTGAGTTTTCAAGTGTAGAAAAATGTGGGAAAAATGGAAAAATGGTGAAGAGAAAAATGAAGATTCAATATGATTTGCAAATGGAGAAAATGGATTCAACATCAACTATCACCAACCTTTACTCTTAATGATCTCAATCCAATATATAGGAGAGCATGGAAAGATCTAGAGTCTTCTAGATCAATCCAAGATGATTCTAGAAACTTCAAGAATTTCTCATGTTATGACATAATCCCCATCTCATGATATCTCCCTTCAATCTAACTTGCAGCCCCTTAAACACTTTTGAAAATCTCATGACATGATTTATTGAAGAGTATATGATGCTTACCAAGCTAATCCCTTGCCTTGTGTTAAGTTTCACATGAATACCTTATTATGCAAGTAATGGATTTACAAAGCAACCTCATTTTTAAAGCCCTATCTCAAAATTGTGGCTGAACCAAAGTCTTTAAAATGTTGTTTAGACTCAATTTGATATATCATATGCCCCATTTTGAATTTGTAGATTGCCCATACCAATTTTAAATTTGAACTTTTTCAACTTATGTCCTTTTTAAGCCATTTTCACCACCTTTTGTCAATTCTTGCTACATGTATTTTCAAACTTCCATGACCTCTTTTATAGGCTTAAAATGTATTTTGAACAACTTTGATGTTGTGAAGTTTTTCATTTGAAGCTTCCTTGTATGAGTTTTAGGCATACGCTAAGAATGACATATAATTCCACTTTCCCAAAATACCCCTGACTTGCACAAACTATAAATTGAGCTTCACAAATCAGATGAAGGCATACCATACCTTTTGGAAAGGGGATATCATGAAGAACAACCCTTATGTTTTCCAAGAATTCATTTGAAAACTCCTTGAAGGTCAAAAGTTGCTTGGAAGACAGACAACTTTCACATACAAATTTTAGTGTCCTCAGATGACCTGCAACTTGCAAGGACCATAACTTGAGTTCTATAAATAACCTTAATGACTTCACAACTCAAATTAAAGCTATGAAGATACTCTACAAGTTTCATGTGGACCAGAAATTCATATGAAGCTTGCATCTTGAGTTACACTGCTTTGAAGTTGGACCCAAATCAGGGGATTTTACACTGAAACCCTAATTTGGTAACTCCTCTTCTCTTGACTCCTGTTGATTTTTCTTCGGCACAACACCACATCCATATCCATGTAGCAAATAATGAATCCCACATCCTTCAAATGATCCTTGATACCTTTCAAATCAAGTCCTTGATCTAGGGTTGACCTAGATGAAACCCTAGTTGACTGACTTCACCTGAGGCTCTTGCAATCATTCCAATGACTTGGCTCTTCTTCAAAATGATCATCTAGACTTTCCATAACATCCATACACACTCCATGCTCTTGGCTCATAGCTCATACACCCTCTGATGATCCCCAAACAACCTCAAGATAGGAGAGAACCCATGATTGATCTGTCAACTCTTAAAGCTCAAATTCTTCTATGATGACCTAAGTAGTCTTGAATATGAATGAAACCCCTTGAATATGCCTCTTGAGACAAGAATGGTACTTGATCCCCTGATTAATATTAGCTTGCCTATGCTATTATGCAATGCAGATGAATGCACTATGTACATGATGACAATGCAAATGACTATGCAATTGAAACATAAACCTAGGTTAGAAAAGGTTGGGCAAATTTTGGGGTGTACAACTAGTAGCTATCGATTACTTCACCAAGTGGGTGGAGGCAGCCTCATATCCTAATGTGACCAAGCAAGTGGTGGCTAAATTCATAAAGAGGGACATCATCTGTCGTTACGGAATTCCCGAGCGGATCATTACTGATAATGGTCCGAATCTGAATAACAAGATGATGAAGGAGTTGTGCCAGAGTTTCAAGATTGAACACCACAGCTCATCTCCTTACTGGAAGCGGCCAATAAGAACATTAAGAAGATTGTACAGAAGATGGTTGTGACCTACAAGGATTGGCACGAGATGTTGTCATTCGCACTGCACGGTTATCGTACGACAGTACGTACGTCGACTGGGGCAACTTCTTTCTCCTTAGTGTACGGTATGGAAGTTGTCCTACCGTTAGAAGTTGAGATCCCTTCTTTACGAGTTTTGGTTGACGTGAAACTCGATGAGGCAGAATGGATTAAGAACCGACTAAACCAGCTCAGCCTGATGGACGAGAAGAGATTAGCATCGATTGCATATGGTTGTCTGTACCAAAGCCGAATGAAGAAAGCTTATGATAAGAAGGTGCGTCCTAGAAGCTTTCAGACGGGTGATCTCGTCCTGAAGAAGATTCTTCCTCCACACTCCGATCACCGGGGCAAGTGGACTCCCAATTACGAAGGTCCGTACGTCGTCAGCAAGGTCTTCTCGGGAGGAGCCTTGTTGTTATCCATGATGGATGGTGAAGATTTTGCATCCCCGGTGAACGCGGACGCAGTTAAAAAATACTTTGCTTAAAAAATGACCCGCTGGAAAGAAAAAGAATATCCAGGCAAAAATGGGGCATCCCGGCGAACCATAAAAAAGGAAAAAGGTTCGGGAAAAATTAGGGATATAAAAGAAAAGAATGTACACCCGCAAAGTCGAAAACCTGGAAAGGCGACTTTGGAAAAAAAGGGTATCCCGGTGAATCGAAAACCCGAAAGGGCGGTTCAGGCAAAAGTTAGGGATTCGAAAAAGCAAATGACTGCGTTCCGCGTGTGGACTTTCATTGTTTAGTGGTTTGGAAGACCTGAGGGCCGTTTATCTGAATCAATCTCTTCTGAAGCTGAAGCATCGGAGGAGTATCGAAGTCGAGTGGGTCATAGAGGGATCAACTCATGGTGTTCGTCTACGCCTCGTTGCCGACATTTGTATATACTGATGTATATTTTTGTTTTTATGTTTGCGCGGCTTCCTCATTCCAGGAGCTTGCATCTGTTGTAAAACATTTTTGCCCATTCAGGGGTTCGTTATCAATGAAATGTATACTATTCAGCAATTCTGTTTGTTTGTTTAGCATCTATCTGTTTTGTTTGCGAAAAAGAACGCCGATGTTTTTGATAAAATGCGCATACATAAACTTACTGGCCTAGGGCCACTGATTGTTGAAACAATGAATTACTTAAACATTGTCACAAGATGATAACCTTGATAGGTCCCTTTGAGAAGGGTATCTTGTCTGTTTTTTTGTGTTTTTGCAGGTATAGCCTACTCCGGGCAGTACGCCGTATGCGTTCCCAAGCAGGATGATTCCTTCTTCTCCAGCAAAGTTTGGAAACCTCTCCCCACAGAGTCTGAACAGGAGATCGTAAAGCATTGATATGTCTCCCCAGGCAGAGAAGATTCTCCCCTCAATCAGAGGTATCCTGAAGGAATGCCAATCTCCCCAGCTGAGTCATATACTGAAGTGTGCGGCACTCGGAAGTTCCAGACTGAAGTCTCCGGCAGAATTGAGATTCCCCACAGAGCTGTACTCCCCCCGGTAAGCAGGATGATTCCTTCTTCCCCAGCCGAATCTGCAGTTCCCCAAGAGAGCCGAGTCCTGGGGAGTCGTTCGGGCCATGATTGGTTTTGCCCAGTAGAGTGTTGAATAGCTGATGCTGTGTGTCCCCATCGGAGTCGTTATCTCCAGGAGGGCTTTGCTGCGAAGGTCATGCAGTTTATTGTTGCGATTGACATCGCTTTCCTCAGCAGTTGTGGTTCGTATACTCGGTTGAGCGAGTTCAGGGTCTCGGGGAGCTTTATTCCCCTGCAGCAGTCAACTGAAGTTCATTTCCCCAGGCGGAGTCTAATTGAGATTGGTGTGGTTTCCTCTCCTTGGCAGGATGATTCCTTCCTCCACCAGAGTTGTCCTTCCTCCTTGACAGGAGGATTCTCCCTTCAGCATTTATTTCGCTGACGGGGCCGTAGCATTTTGCATGATTGCATAGCATTTACCCTAAACGCGTGGCATTTCCACCGTGTGGAGCATTGTGCCATTGTCAAACATATGCATATGAAACATGAGCTAGGTCGTTACCGTTCTTGTTTTGCAGGTGTTCCTCCGCAGAGTGGTTTGCTCAAGATGATTCTTGAATTTTCCCCAGCAAAGTCGTTCGCCCAAGATTGATTCTTGAACTCCCCATCGAAGGTGATGGCTTAAGTGATTCTTAAAAGCCCCAGTGAAGTCGCCAGAGAGGGCTGCTCGAGTTGATGCTTAGAGTCCCCCACAAAGTGTTTGCCCAGGATGATTCCCGAAATCTCAAGCATAGTTATTGGTTCAGGACGATTCTTGAAGTCTCTGGCAGAGTTATTTGTTCAAGATGATTCTTGATTTCCTCAGCAGAATTGACTCACCCAGAATGATTTCTGGATCCCCGAAGCGTAGCTACTTGATAGTTCTCCAGAATCCCAAGCGGAGATGTGTCATCCCCAACAAGTTTCTGAACAACGAAGTTGAAACTTCCCTCGAAGACTTGATGATTAAAGCCCAACCGTATTAACGAAGTAGTTCTCTCAGCTGATGCGGAGTGCCTGATGGTGGAAGTTTGGATATCCCCAATTGGTGCATGATTGACTGAGAATTCTATTCCCGACTTACTGACGAAGTTCGGCTGACGCCCGGAAATTTCTTTGAATGCCCAATGGCATGATTAATTTGATTGCTGACCTGATGAGTCCCGAGGAATCTTGATGCCTGACGGCATGCTCGACCATGTATCACCGGTTACCGTGTGACCAATTCCCCAGCTAGTTGCCGTGCAGCTAATATTTCAGTTTCAAAGATTTTGTTCCCATCAGAGTATCGTGTACTTGTGCAGTTGGCAAACTTCCGGGTTTGTTGGTATTCAACCGTCTCGTACCTTGATTGTTTAAGAGCCGTTCGCTTCTCACCCAGCCAGGTCCAAGCGGTTTGAATAGGGGCAGCTGTTGCACCCCAAAATTTGCCCAACATTTCTTTACCTGGCTTATGTTTCATTTCATTCACATTAGCATTATCATTTGCATTTCATTGACATGTATGCAGGAGATCAAGAGGTATGATTACCAATTAAGAGCTATACAAGACTATGAAGCTAGCTAAGAAGATTATTCAAGTGTTCAAGGGTTGACATCCTTGTCAGAGAAGTTAAAAGATCCTCAGAGAGAGTGATTGAAGCCAAGTGTGTAGGTCTCCTAACTTGAGACTTGTGGGAAGTCATCAGATGATTCTGAGGTCATGGAGATGGAGTTGAGGTCTTGAGAGAGCTCATGAGAAGTTTTGAAGATCACTTTGAGGCCTAGACAGGTCATTATGCAAGATTAAGAAGCCTCAGCCATGAGTGGTGCAGTTAGGGTTTGACTGGGTCAATCCTAAGTCAACTGATGATTTAAAGAAGGTTGAGACCTAATCCAAGAGCCATGTGATCATGGATTTATGCATTAAGATGTTCTAAGGATGATTCCAAGGTTAACTCATCATGATTGAAGAGTTTGATAAGTTTCAAGCTAGGGTTTCTAAGGCTTGACAGTGTAAAATCCCCTAGTTTGACCCCTGACTTAAAGACTATTTATCTCAAGATGTGATTGTCATCTCATCTTTCCCCTAACATGAATGTTGTATAGCTTGATCTTAGCTTTAATTTGAGTTCTAGAAGTCCTTGATAGTATTTGTAGAACCCAAGTTATGACTTTGACAAGTTATAGGTCATCTGAGGTGTGTGAATTTGGAGCTTGAAAGTTGTCCAACTTGCATGAATCGTTTTCCCTAGAAGGATGATTCCTATGAACTTTTGGTCAACATGAATGTTGTTACTTATCCTCTTAGCTTTCTAGAGAGTACTAGAAGTCCTTGATAGGATTTGTAGAACTCAACTTATGGCTTTGACAAGTCAAGGGTATTTTGGACATTTGGTGATTATAGGTCATTTGTGATCATAGGCCATTTTCACCAATTTAGGGGTCCCAAATGGATTTTTGTTCAACATGAAAGTTGTTAAAAATGATGTTTTAGCTTGTCTAAACATCAAGTGGCCATTGATATGGATTATATCAAGCATTGGTTGAAGAAACTTCACATAAAAGCCATTTTAATGAATTAAAATGAGAAAATTCAAAATAAATGAGGTTAACATGTTTCCAAGTCAAATTTATGGTCATTTTGAATGGAATTAATGTTTTAGAAAGATTGGCATTGCCACATTTTGGATTTGAGGTCCATAACATAGTCATTTGGATGGTTACTTCACAATTAAGAAACATATCATATCCATTCCATATGTTGAAACCAAGGGAAGAAAACCATTACATCACACTCCTTAATGATTAAGTGAATGGTTTGGGTTGAGTTTAGAGCATGAGTAAGGCTTGAAGGCACACATCCATGTTGAAATTTGGAAGGAAAAGTGAATATCCAAAATCCATAATTGGGCCTAGTTTGGGCTAGATATCCATCTGAACACATTATAAATAAGACTTAGAACGAATTTGGAAGGTTCTGGAGCAGAATTCTGTTGAGAATCCATTGATGTGAAGTGAAGAAAAAGCTTGAAAATTGGAAATGCGTTTTGGAGAATCAAGAGGTTTCAGCAAGAACTGAGCATCAAGAATTGTCCACCATTACTCCTTGAAGGATTCTGCATAGTTTGGGAGAGAATTAAGGCGCATAACCACTGCAATCCAAGCTTCAAGGTTGGTTCTAAGTTCTTGAAATATCTCTTTGATTACGCACTTTTAATCCGTTAGAAGCATGTGGTTAAGTTCCCCTTAGCATGTAGATGAATTCTGGTTGGTTAATTTGATGATTAGAGACAAGTTAGGGTTTATGTCATTTTCGGTTGAGATCTTGGTTTTGCAATCCTTGCGTTTTTAGCATAAACTAGTGGGATGGTTGAATTCCTGAGAAAATTCTGGTCAACTTTGGTTCAGAAATCGCGCGCAAAGGTTGAGTGTAGAGATAGTTAGGGTGTCATGAGGTTTTCCGGTGGAACTCCGGCCGCCTTCGCCGGATTCTGCATATTTCCCTCCTCTTGCACATTTGAAAGGTAGAAGACACAATCTAGACCACTCGTTCGTGATGAAAACAAGACTTAGTCCATCAATCCGAGCGCCTTCAATGCGCCACGTCCCCCTCCCCTAAAACGCGGTCGTTTGGCATTAGTGAGGATCCCATCCTTTTCATTTCGCTGCATGGACCAAGAACGAGCGAGTTCGAACCTGGTGTGTATATTTTCTTTTGTTTAGGTTTAAGAAGAATGAGCGCTTGGGCCCATGAATCCTTTGATATCAACACCCCTCTTTCAAGCCCAATGAGAGTTGTAACGTGAAATCTGTACTTAACACACCTCCCCTGGTCCTTTTGCTTGTGACTGAGTTGAGATTTGAATAGGCCTAGCGCCCAATTGCTATGCACACCCCCAGGATGAGGGGCCCAAGCGAGGGTAATGGAAATTGTTTGTTGATCACACCCTCTGACTTGTTGTCCATTTTTAATTCTTTAATTTTATGTAGTTTAGTATTTAAATCATAAAAAATTGAAAAATAAGTCAATTGATTCCATTCTTTTTTCCATAGATTCATTATTGAATCTAGTTTTTTCTAGATAAAAAATATTTTTATTTCATGCAATTTCGGATTTTAGGGGAATTTTTACATTTTAATTGATATTAAAATAGTTATGTTTGATACTTGATTTTGTGGAATTTTGTGTGATCATGTGATGATGATTTTGATCTTGATTTTTTGTGAGTTGTTAGCATAGATATGCATGCTCCCCATAGATTTTTCTCACATTTTTGTGATGAGCATAAGTGGTAGTTTAGGTTGAAACCTTTAGAAGCTCCATTTTTAGGGTTTATGATTGATACCTTTGGATTTAGGACTTAATTTTAGGACTTAATAGATGAGTTAGTCCATGGTTTTTGTATGAGGCATTCTTAATTGAAGTAGGATCCCTTAGGAAGTTTTGTAGAAATTTATAAGATATTTTACTATTTTTGATTTATTTTAGTTTAGGTGCTAGTTTTAGATGATTCTAAGGCACTAACTCAACTAGATTAACATCTTTAGTTTCCTTAGATTAGGGTTTTGATTTGCTTGCTCTTGGATGATGTTGAAGGCAAGTTGAAGATGCATTGGATTGCTTGAAGAGGCTTGGATTTGAAGATCTTCCCTTCTTTTGGTGTAGTTTTGATTAGGTTAAGATTAGGGTTTTGTAGGCAGAGCTTCTAGATAGTTCTCTTCCTTCATAAACATGGGATATGTTGATCAATTCCATTATTCCCTATGATGTAAGGTCCCTTGTAAAGGCCTCATCCCTCCTTTGGTAGGATGTGTGGCTCCTTGCAAATTGGTAGAACCTTTGAGGGTCCCTTTCTCTGATGACAGGATGCTTAGTGGTGACCTTTGGTCTTCACTCTGCTACCAACCATCCAAACTTTGCTCTTGATAGATGCATCTTTCTCCCTTGTTAGAGGATGGAGTTACTTGCTTGAAGAAGATTGAAGAGTGAAGTTGATACTTCCATGTGATTGAAGATTACTCTGAAAAGCTGAGGCTTGAGGAAGAAAGGATAAGTTGATACTTATGTTTGATGCACTGAGAGCCTGAAGGAGTCAAGTTGATACTTGTAGTTGGGGGTGAAGCCTGAAGGTGGAATTGACTGAAAGGCTGAGGCTTGAGGAAGAAAGAATAAGTGGATACTTATGTTTGATGGGTTGAAACCTTGGAGAAGCAAGTTGATGATAGCCTTGAAGGGTGATTGAAGTCTGAAGACTGAATTGCTGTCAGAAGAGCTGAAGCTTGAAATTGAAGGAGGGGTTGATCTGCTTTCTTTCCTGTCTGTTTTCTTTTCTGTATTGATGTGACTTGTTTGATTTGCTTGATGCATTAGAATAAGTTCATATTTAGATTGATGTAAGCTAGGAGCATGATTGCACTAGAGGTTGAGTTGCTCCCTCTGCTTGTATTTTTACTGTATGGCTTTGCTTGCGGGTATTCGGTAGAGCCCAGCTCCCTTGCCTATATGGTCTGTGTTTGCTTGATAGCATTTCATTTCTTCTGTATGATTGCAGTTACTTCTATCTTGCTTGATAGCATGCTATTCTTCTGTATGATTGCAGTTATTCATATCTGGCTTGAGGTTGAGATGAGCTTGTGGAGGCTGATGCCCCACACACATTTCCTCCCTCACTTGCATTGCATGCATTTTACAGTTGTTTACTATTTACTGTTTAAGCTGATGCTTTATCTGTTTCTGCGTATCATTGACATGATCCCCTAGGAATCTCACCTCCTTTGATAAGGAAGTGATGATTAGAACTTTAGGTTGAAACCTATGCATGATAACTTCTAGGAGTTCCCTGTTTCAAACCTCAACTATAGGATGAATCCTTGGCATGACAACATTAGGACTTGATAGTCTCCCTTTAGTTGAGCCTGTTCTCTCTTCTCATCTTGAAAACAAATTAAAATACAGTAATAAAGGTTAACTGATGTCGTACGTTACGAGCCTTAAGCCATATAAGAAAGGATTGTTGGAGAGTTTCTTTTCAACAGTCTGGAAGTTTAGTATGGCACCCTTTGGGTGACATGCGACGCATTCACTCTCAGGTCATAGTCTCTAGTGCGATACTAGTTGCAAACCACCATAAAAAATAGTTCTTCCGTAAAAGACAGAAAACAAACTTCAAACCTTTTTTCCCCGTGGGCCCATAATTCAAAGGAAGATTTTCTAAAGAAAAGAGTGTCGTTAACTCCCCGTTCTACCGCAAACGGTAACGCTTAAGCCTCTAAGGGTCGAGCTGCGTACGCCAAACTGCTGGAACTGTTTGTTAACCCTACTCGATAAAAACAGATGAATCTGAATTCCCGTAATCCGTATTATCCCGAACTACGTAAGCTCTGATCTCTCATACCTGTTGAGAGTACGTAGGCACAATACTGACGTATTGGCGAGCCACCTTCCCCGTAACCCGTAGTTAGTCGAACTACGTTGACTCTGATTTCTCATTCTCTGATGAGAATACGTAGGCATAAAGTGCGACGCTTTGCCGAGTCATTTTCTTTTTCAGACCAGCCTTTATAGGTAGATAGATAAAACCAACCCGTCAGATAAGCACAACAAGCATGGATCCCATCGAGTACGATGGACGTGAGGGGTGCTAATACCTTCCCCTTGCGTAACCGACTCCCGAACCCAGGCAACGGTTGCGATGACCTTGTCTTATACCTTTTCATCAGGTTTTTCCGATCGTTTCCTTTCCCATTCTGAGGGATAAATAACGAAAGGTGGCGACTCTTCTGTTTTGCTGGCACCTTATTTTCGCGGAAGCGACAGCTACTACCAACAAAAGGATGATAGAGCACACCCTCAAACAATCTGATATCAACAACATGATAGACCTACCACCAAAAGGATGATGGAGCGAACTCACACCGGCTACGACGATCAAAAGGATGATAGAGGAAACCCTCGCACAATCTAGCATTGACAAGATGAAAGACCCACCACCAAAAGGAAGATGGAGCGAACTCACACCGCTGCTATGAAAGAAAGGATGATAAAGCAAACCCTTGCTTAATCGGGCATCCACAAAATGAATGACGCACCACGAAAAGGATGATGGAGCAAACTCACACCGGCTACTACCACCAAAACGATGATAGATCAAACCCTCGCACAATCTGACATTAACAAGATGACAGACCCACCACCAAAAGGATGATGGAGCATACTCACAACGGCTACTACCACCAAAAGGATGATAGAGCAAACCCTCGCACAATCTGATATCAATAAGATGACAGAACCACCACCAAAGGGTGATGGAGCATACTCACACCAACTACTACCAACAAAAGGATGATCGAGCAAACCCTCGTACAATAAGACATAACCAAGATGACAGACCCACCACCAAAAGGATGATGGAACAAACTCACATCGGCTACTACCACCAAAAGGATGAAAAAGCAAACCCTCGCAGAATCTGGCATTGATAAGATGACAGAACCACCACCAAAGGGTGATGGAGCATACTCACACCAACTACTACCAACAAAAGGATGATAAAGCAAACCCTCGCACAATATGACATCCACAAGATGACATACCCACCACCAAAAGGATGATGGAGTAAACTCACACCGGATACTACCACCAAAAGGATGATAGGGAAAACCCTCGCACAATTTGGCATAGACAAGATGACAGACCCACCATCAAAAGGATGGGGTAGCAAACTCACACCAACTACTTCCACCAAAAGGAAGATAGAGCACACCCTCGCACAATCTGACATCAACAAGATGATAGACCCACCACCAAAAGCATGATGGTGCAAACTCACACCGGCTACTAACACCAAAAGGATGATAGAGGAAGCCCTCGCAGAATATGACATCAACAAGATGATAGACCCACCACCAAAAGGATGATGGAGCAAACTCACATCGGCTACTACCACCAAAAGTATGATAGAGAAAACCCTCGCACAATCTGACATCAACAAGATGACAGACCCACCACTAAAAGGAAGATGGAGGGAACTCACACCGACTACTACCACCAAAAGGATGATAGAGCAAACCCTCACAGAATTTGGCATTGACAAGATGAAAGACCAACCACCAAAAGGAAGATGGAGCGAACTCACACCGGCTACTTTGACCGATAGGATGATAGAGCAAACCCTTGCACAATCGGGCATCGACAAAATGAAAGACCCACCACCAAAAGGATGATGGAGCAAACTCACACCGGCTACTACCACCAAAAGGATGATAGAGCAAACCCTCGCGCAATCTGACATCAACAAGATAACAGACCACCCACCAAAAGGATGATGGAGCAAACTCATACCGGCTACTACCACCAAAAGGATGATAGAGGAAACCCTCACACAATCTGACATCAACAAGATGACAGAACCACCACCAAAAGGATAATGAAGCGTACTTACACCGACTTCTACCAACAAAAGGATGATAGAGCACACCCTCGCACAATCTGACATCAACAAGATGACAGACCTACCAGTAAAAGGATGATGGAGCAAACTCACACCGGCTATTACGACTGAAAGGATGATAGAGCAAACCCTTGCACAACCGAGCATCGACAAAGTTACAGACCCACCACCAAAAGGATGATGGAGCAAACACACACCGGCGACTACAACCAAAGGATGATAGAGCAAACCCTTGCACAATTTGGCATAGGCAAGACGACAAACCCATCATCAAAAGGATGACGGAGCAAACTCACACCAGCTACTACCACCAAAGGGATGATAGAGAAAACCTTCGCACAATTTGACATCAACAGGATGATAGACCCACCACCAAAAGGATGATGGAGCAAACTCACACCGGCTACTACCACCAAAAATATGATAGAGCAAACCCTTGCATAATCTGAAATCAACAAGATGATAGACCCACCGCCAAAAGGACGATGGAGGGAACTCACACCGGCTACTACCACCAAAAGGATGATAGAGCAAACCCTCGCACAATCTGATATTGACAAGATGACAAACCCACCTGTTGCGGTGAAATTTGGAATCCAATCTATGGATTAACTTGAATCTTAATTTATTTACAACCGAACTTTAATTTATCCAAAAAAGGAAAGGTTTAAAGAAAGAAAAACCTACAGAAATGCAAAGCAAAAGGCAAGGCCTAAAGCTGAGCAAAGAGAGATCTAAAGGTTCAGGGGTTGGTTATGCCTAGGGAAGGTGTTAGCATCCTAAGCATCTGTAGTACTCTACAGGAACCTCTTGTCAATATTTGTGTTTGCTAAAGTTTACTTGCTAAAGGAAAAAGTGCTAAGGTAAAAATCTAAAGTATAAAAGTATGTACAAGTTTGCTCGCGAAGACATCGCATCTCGTGCCTACGTATCCTGATGGGAATGGAATCAGAGCAATCGTAGTTCCCCTTGCTAGGGATGAGGAATTCTTGACTGTGGTCAAGATTCCAAAGGGAGGTAAGCATTCATAGTGAAGTACTTACATGGAGTGCGGCGACTCCTCTTCTAAGTTAAGATGATTATGGTAGAGAATGTCCACGGAGGGACGCTAATCATGAGTACGGAGACTCAGATCCTAAGGCTAGGATAAAATGGGAAACGGTTGTCCACGGCGGGTCGCTAAAAGTGAGTACGGCGATTCAAGTCCTAAGGCTAGGATAGAAAGAGAATTGTCCACGGCGGGACGGGAAAAGGTGAGTACGGCGACTCAAATCCTAAGGCTAGGATAACGGTTAAAGGATGTCCGCGACGGGATGGTAAACATGAGCGCGGCGGCTCAAATCCTAAGGCTAGGATAAGGAGAAAAGGTTGATAACATTTAAAGGAAAAAATATACATTAACACGAGAAATTTGCAAAAAAGAAACGCCAACAAATGATTAAAAATGAGAAAGTTATGAACATTTGAAAATGGGGAAAAATATGAAATAAATAAACAAGTGATTAAAATAAATGCACTAGGTGGGTGTTGAACCCACCACACTTGGTTCACAAGCAATACAAACTCACCACTAGGCCACAGGGGGCGCGTGTGAACAAAGATTGGAAGAGAAAGAGAAAATAACAAATCATGGGAAAATATGAAAAAAACCAAAAAGAGTTGACCCTCCTCAAGGATCGAACTCAGGATCAGGCAGTGAAAGGTGAGATTTAAGGGCGTAGGTTCTACCACTGGGGTGGCTTCCGTTGATGAAAGCCACCCCATAAACATATATGGGTAAGTTTCTAGGCAGGCTGGCAAGAATATGAGCAAAAAACCATGATTTGCGTTTTGGGCATAACTTCCTTAATTCTCAATGGATTTTGACAAAATTTTAGTGTAAACTGACTAGAATTTCATGAGGAGCAGGATGACACTGTTAATTGTTCAAAATAATGCACACACTGAAAAATTCGAAGACACATGCATTGTGAGTGTGTGTTGTGCATTTTGATTGCAAGTCAAGATCCAAACAGTTCCAGGTCAGGTCAGGCATCCACACACATTGCATACATATTAATGAGTGAATTTGAGCAACCAATGAGGTGAGAAACAGGTTGCAATGGAAAGTGATATATGAGTTGCAAATTGACATGTAATATGCATGATGAAGTGCAATTTTAATTTCAAACAGTTTTAGACCAAACAAGTCATATATACACACACACACACACACTATATACATGCTAATGAGTGAGTCAAAACCATGATTTTGATGCAAAAACAAACTGGTGTGAAAAGTGGTGTTTAAGCTGTCAGTTTGTGTTTGTGAGGTGCAGGAAGATATGCAGATCCAGTTCCAGCTAGTTTTATGCCATTCCAATCACATACACACATCATAAATATGCCAATGAACAATTTCCAACACAAGTTTAGGTTATAAGCATACTGTTGTAAAAAAAAGGTGCCCAAGTTGCAAATTTGTGAATATGAGGCATGATGATGTCCAATTCAAGTTCTATGCATACTATGATCCAATAATCCACACACGCACATTGTAAACATGATAATGGATGATTTTGAACATAAAGATGGAGCATAAACAGACTGTGATGAAGAATGAGTTTTGAGTTGCAAATTGGTAACATGATGATGCAGTAGGATGTTCAAAACCAGATTCAAGCACATTTTGATCATATAAATCACATACACATCCCTCATACATACAAACAAGTGAGTTCAAGCAAGAAAAAGATGGTTTAAAACAGCCTGACACAAAAATGACTTTCAAATTGCATGTTGGTGTTTTTTTTGCAAAAACAGTAGAAGTTCAAACTTAATTCTAGGCACCTTTACACCAAATAGACCACACATACATCTTGCATACATGTTAATGAATGATTTTAAACACCAAAATTGGTTCAACATGGACTGTTATAAAAAAAAGCTTTCTAGTTGCAATTTTAGGTGGTGAAATGCATGAAGAAGTTCAAATTCAATTCCAGACATTTTTAGACTGAACCAACCATATACACACCACACATACATGATATTGAGTGAATTAAAGCACAATTTGAAGCTAAGAGAGGACTGTCATTAGAAATGGTTTTCAAGTTGCAACTTATCATGAATATGATGCATGATGATGTCCAGTTCTTGTTTAAAGCATTACTTTGGTAAATGAATCACATACACACATCATATATATGGAAATAAGGATGTCCACACTTAGGAATTAGTTACATTGTGTACAGAACCAATTTTGGGGTATGAGAGGGAGTTTCAAAGTCACATACCTCTTGTTGACAGTCTTGAACAAGTGAAAACACCAAGAAACCCAGAGAACTTCAATCACCTCCTTGCTTTGAGAATTTTCTTCCTTTTGAAGCAATGTGCAAATGTTGAGACAGTTGGAGAAATAAACTCTACCAATGCTCCTAAATGCTTTAGATAATTGAGAAATAATATATGAGAGGTGTTTGATTGATTAAAACACCAGGCAAAAGCATAGAACAAGTTTTGGCTGATTTTGTGGCTTTTGGTCAAAGTAACTTGGTATGGAAGTTGACTTTTTGAATGGTGAGGTTTTTGAATGGTTTAAGGTCTTGGACACCTTTTATATCATATTTAGAGATTGTGTGGATGATTGTTGGGGTGTTTGAATGAAGAGAAATGAGTTTGGCAGCAAATGTACCATGACAAATTTTTGGTGGTTTTTGACAATTTTGTGATTTTGGTGATTTTGGAGTAAGGTATGAAAGAGTGAGAGCTTTGTGTTTCTCTGGTTTTTAGAATCAATATTGTGTCAAATGAAGTGATGAGGGCTCCCTTTTATAGGCAAATGAAGAAAGGGGCAGATTTGGAGGTTTCTTTACATGAAAGAAAGGTTTTACCACTTTTGGATCAAACCTCCACAAAGGGGTTTCCTTGGCAGATTGGTAAGCCCAATAGTCAAGCAAAATGATGAGTTTGAAGTGGCTAAATGAAGGCTAGAAGGTGTAGGTTGATGGCTGGTTCAGATTCACTTTTCCACCTCATGCTTGCCTTATGATTTCAAATGCAAGTTGTAAAGCCAATTGCAAGCCCACTTGCAAGTTTGGCTAATTCCACCTCCTATGCATTTTCATTATATTTTCATGCTACAAAATCTCTACATATCAGATAAAACTTGATTCACAAGCTGAGATTGGTCAGATTGATGAAATAATGGATCTTTGAAACTTGTCAATGTGGGACTTCAAGTATGAAACTACCAATTTGCCATAACCATAACTTTCAGCTCAAAAATCCTTTTGAGATGTTCTAGTACTCTTTAGAAAGCCCTCATATAACTCTAAAACATTCATGATTACATGAGTTTCAATTTCCCAAAGGAACTTGGCCAAAAAGTCTCTCAAAGTTGCTAAAAAATGAACTTAAAAGTGAAATTTCTCTAAGTCCTTTTTCCCTTCTTGAAATGAATTTGGTCATAACTCCAAACCTATGCATTTTCTGATCATGGACCACTTAGGGAATTTTTTAGGTTTTGTCAAGAGCTTTCTAATGAGCTTTGAACCACTTCATTTGGATGTGTGGTTAAGGAGTTATGGTTTAGCCCCTTTCAAAATCCTAATTTCTCGATTTTTCGATTACTTCCTCATCCTTGATCCAATGGTCATAAAAATTTATAGGCAAGTGAAAAATGACATAAGGAACATTTTTTATTCACACTTTGAAGTCCATTTCCTTAAATTTGAAGAGTTGACTTTTCGGTCAACCGTACGATCGATCGGTGACTACCGTGTCACCCGTTGACACTCTGGACCTCCTGAGACTTTGATACTTCTTGAATGAACTTTATTAAGATATATGAAGTTCATGGATCATAATCCCAACATTAAAACACCTTCTAACACCAAAGTCAAACTACAGTTGACTTTTACCAGTCAAAAACCCTAATCGGGTACCCTGAAATGCATTGCTCTTGATTCTGGGGTAACAACCTCAAATTGGATTCTCCATTGACATCATATGATACCCTTGATCTTGTTTCATGATTAAATTAGCCTAAAACTTTGATTGATCACAAACCCTGAAGCTTCAATTTGACTGTGCAAAAACCTGATTCATTTGTAACTTGAAAAAGATAGACTTGCACTGGGTTAGGGTTAGATAATTCATGAGCATGCTCCTAAAATGAGAATTAGGATCTAAGGGGTCAAAATTTGGGGTGCAACACCACCACCAAAAGGATGATGGAGCGAACTCACACCGGCTACTACGACCAAAAGGATGACCGAGGAAACCCTCGCACAATCGGGCATCGATAAAATGACAGACCCACCACCAAAAGGATGATGGAGCAAACTCACACCGGCTACTACCACCAAAAGGATGATAGAGCCAAGCCTTGCACAATCTGGCATCAACAAGATGATAGACCCACCACCAAAAGAATGATAGAGCAAACTGACACCGGCTACTACCACCAAAAGGATGATAGAGCAAAACCCTCCCACAATCTGACATCAAAAAGATGACAGACCCCCCACCAAAAGGATGATAGAGAAAAACTCACACCGACTACTACCACCAAAGGATGATCGAGCAAACCCTCGCACAATCTAACATCAACAAGATGACAGACCCACAACAAAAAGGATGATGGAGCGAACCCTTGCACAATCTGGCATTGACAAGATGACAGACCCACTACCAAAATGATGATGAAGCGAAGTCACACTGGCTACTACCACCAAAAGGATGATAGAGCCAACCCTTGCACAATCGGGCATCGACAAGATGACAGACCCCCCACCAAAAGGATGATGGAGCGAAACTCACACCTGATACTACCACCAAAGAAAGCATGATAGGGCAAACCCTCGCAAAATCAGACATCAACAAGATAACAGACCCACCACCAAAAGGATGATGGGATGAACTCACACCGGTTACTACCACCAAAAGGATGATAAAGCAAACCCTTACACAATCTGGCATTGACAAGATGACAGACCTACCACCAAAATGATGATGGAGAGAACTCACCCTGGCTACTACGACCAAAAGGATGATAGAGCAAACCCTCGCACAATCGGGCATCAACAAAATGACAGACCCATCATCAAAAGGATGACGGAGTAAACTCACACCGGCTACTACCACCAAAAAGATGATAGAGCAAACCTTCGCACAATCTGACATCAACAGGTTGATAGACCCACCAACAAAAGGATGAGGTAGCAAACTCACACCAACTACTACCACCAAAAGGATGCTAGAGCACACCCTCGCACAATAGTACATCAACAAGATGACAGACCCACCACCAAAAGCATGATGGAGTAAACTCACATGGGCTACTACAACCAAAAGGATCATAGAGGAAACCCTCGTAGAATCTGACATCACCAAGATGACAGACCCACCACCAAAAGGATGATGGAGTGTACTCACACTGGCTACCTCCACCGAAAGAATGATAGAGAAACCCCTTGCATAATCTGACATCAACAAGATGACAAACCCACCACTAAAAGGATGATGGAGGGAACTCACACCGGCTACTACAATTAAAAGGATGATAGAGCAAACCCTCACAGAATTTGGCATTGACAAGATGAAAGACGCACCACCAAAAAGAAGATGGAGCGAACTCACACCGGCTACTTTGACCGAAAGGATGATAGAGCAAACCCTTGCACAATCGGGCATCGACAAAATGAAAAACCCACCACCAAAAGGATGATGGAGCAAAACTCACACCGACTACTACCACCAAAAGGATAATAGAGCAAAACCCTCGCACAATCTGACATTAACAAGATGACAGACCACCCACCAAAAGGATGATGGAGCAAACTCACACCGGCTATTACCACCAAAAGGATGATAGAGGAAACCCTCGCACAATCTGACATCAACAAGATGACAGAACCACCACCAAAAGGATAATCCAGCGTACTTACACCGACTATTACCAACAAAAGGATAATAGAGCACATCCTCGCACAATCTGACATCAAAAAGATGACAAGACCTACCACCAAAAGGATGATGGAGCAAACTCACACCAGCTACTACGACCGAATGGATGATAGAGCAAACCCTTGCACAACCGAGCATCGACAAAGTTATGGACCCACCACCAAAAGGATGATGGAGCAAACAAACACCGGATATTACCACCAAAGAATGATAGAGCAAACCTTCGCACAATCTAACATCAACAAGATGACAGACCCACAACCTAAAGGATGATGGAGCGAACTCACACCGGCTACTCGCATCAAAAGGACGATAGAGCAAACCCTCGCACAATCTGACATCAACAAGATGACAGAACCACCACCAAAAGGATGACGGAGCGTACTAACACCAGCTACTACCAAAAAAAGCATGATAGAGCAAACCCTCGCACAATCAGACATTAACAAGATGACATACCTACCACCAAAAGGATGATGGAACGAACTCACACCGGCTACTACCACCAAAAGGATGATAAAGCAAACCCTTACACAATCTGGCATTGACAAGATGACAGACCTACCACCAAAAGGATGATGGGAGAGAACTCACACCGGCTACTAGGCCGAAAAGGATGATAGAGCAAACCCTCGCACAATGGGGCATCAACAAAATGACAGACCCACCACCAAAAGGATGATGGAGAAAACTCACACCGGCCTACTACCACCAAAACGATGATAGATCAAACCCTCGCATAATCTGACATTAATAAGATGACAGACCCACCACCAAAAGGATAATGGAGCGTACTCACACCGGCTACTACCACCAAAAGGATGATAGAGCAAACCCTCGCACAATCTGATATCAAGAAACCACCAAAAGGATGATGGAAAGAACTCACATCGGCTACTATGACCAAAAGGATGATAAAGCAAACCCTCACAGAATCTAGCATTGATAAGCTGATAAACCCACAACCCAAAAGGATGATGGAGAGAACTCACACGGGCTACTACGACCAAAAGGATGATAGAGAGAAACCCTCGCACAATTGGGCATTGACAAAATGATAGACCCACCATCAAAACGATGACGGAGCAAACTCACACCGATTACTATCACCAAGAGTATGATAGAGCAAATCCTCGCACAATCAGACATCAACAAGATGACAGACCCACCATCAAAAGGATGATGGAGTAAACTCACTACGGCGACTACAATCCAAAGGATGATAGAGCAAACCCTTGCATAATCTGACATCATCAAGATGACAGACCATCCACCAAAAGGATGATGGAGCAAACTCACACCAGCTACTACCACCAAAAGAATGATAGAGGAAACCCTCACACAATTTGACATCAACAAGATGACAAAACCACCATCAAAAGGATAATGGAGCAAACCCTTGCACAATCGACCATCGACAAAGTTACAGACACACCACCAAAAGGATGATGAAGCAAACTCATACCGGTGACTACAACCCAAAGGTTGATAGAGCAAACCCTTGCACAATCTGCATAGGCACGACGACAGACCCATCATCAAAAGGATGACGGAGCAAACTCACACCGGCTACTACCACCAAAAGGATAATAGAGCAAACCTTCGCCCAATCTGACATCAACAGGATGATAGACCCACCAGCAAAAGGATGATGGAGCGAACTCACACCGGCTACTACCAACAAAAATATGATAGAGCAAACCCTTGCACAGTTTGATATCAACAAAATGATAGACCCACCGCCAAAAGGACGATGGAGGGAACTCACACCGGCTTCTACCACCAAAAGTATGATAGAGCAAAACCTCACACAATCTGGCATTGACAAGATGACAGACCCACCACCAAAAGGATGATGGAGCAAACTCACACCGGCTACTACGACCAAAAGGATCACATAGGAAACCCTCGCACAACCGGGCATCGATAAAATGACAGACCCACCACCAAAAGGATGATGGAGCAAACTCATACCGGCGACTACAACCCAAAGGATGATAGAGCACACCCTTGCACAATCTGGCATTTGCAAGATGACAGACCCACCATCAAAAGGATGACAGAGCAAACTCACACCGACTACTACCACCAAAAGGATGATAGAGCAAACCTTCGCACAATCTGACATCAACAAGATGATAGACCCACCACCAAAAAGGACGATGGAGCGAACTCACATCGGCTACTACCACCAAAAGATATGATAGAGAAAACCTTCGCACAATCTGACATCAACAAGATGACAGACCCACCACCAACTACTACCACCAAAAGGATGATAGAGCAAATCCTCACACAATCTGGCATTGACAAGATGACAGACCCACCACCAAAAGGATGATGGAGCAAACTCACACAGGCTACTACGACCAAAAGGTTGACAGAGCAATCCCTCGCACAATCGGGCATCGACAAAATGACAGACCCACCACCTAAAGGATGACGGAGCAAACTCACACCGGCTAGTACCACCAAAAGGACGATAGAGCAAATCCTCGCACAATCTGACATCAACAAGATGAAAGACCACCCACCAAAAGGATGATGGAGCGAACTCACACCGCTAAAACCACCAAAAGGATGATAAAGGAAACCCTCGCACAATTTGACATCAACAAGATGACAGAACCACCACGAAAAGGATAATTGAGCGTACTTACACCGGCTGCTACCAACAAAAGGATGATAGAGCACAGCCTCACACAATCTGACATCAACAAGATGACAGACCTACCACCAAAAGGATGATGGAGCAAACTCACACCGGCTACTACGAAAGAAAGAATGATAGAGCAAACCCTTGCACAATCGAGCAACGACAAAGTTAGAGACCTATCACCAAAAGGATGATGGACCAAACTCACATTGGCGACTACAACCCAAAGTATGATAAAATAACCCTTGCACAATCTGGCATAGGCAAGACGACAAACCCATCATCAAAAGGATGACGGAGTAAACTCACACCGGCTACTACCACCAAAAAGATGAAAGAGCAAACCTTCGCACAATCTGACATCAACAGGATGATAGACCCACCACCAAAAGGATGATGAAGCGAACTCACACCGGCTACTACCACCAAAAATATGATAGAGCAAACCCTTGCACAATCTGACATCAACAAGATGATAGACCCACTGCCAAAAGGACGATGGAGGGAACTCACACCGGCTACTACCACCAAAAGGATGATAGAGCAAACCCTCGCACAATCTGGCATTGACAAGATGACAGACCCACCACCAAAAGGATGATGGAGCGAGCTCACACCGGCTACTACGACCAAAAGGATGACAGAGAAAACCCTTGCACAATCGGGCATCGATAAAATGACAGACCCACCACCAAAAGTATGATGGAGCAAACCCACACCGGCTACTACCACCAAAAGGATGATAGAGCAAAACCCTCGCACAATCTGACATCAAAAAGATCACAGACCCCCCACCAAAAGGATGCTAGCGCAAAACTCACACCGACTACTACCACCAAAGGATGATCGAGCAAACCCTCGCACAATCTAACATGAACAAGATGACAGACCCATAACAAAAAGGATGATGGAGCGACTCAAACCGACTACTACCCACCAAAAGGATGATAGAGC
Source organism: Lathyrus sativus (assembly GCA_963859935.3). Classification (NCBI taxonomy): domain Eukaryota; kingdom Viridiplantae; phylum Streptophyta; class Magnoliopsida; order Fabales; family Fabaceae; genus Lathyrus; species Lathyrus sativus. The sequence continues at coordinate 212,125 of CAWUDS030003304.1, forward strand.
AAACCCTCGCACAATTTGGAATCGACAATATGATAGACCCACCACCAAAAGGATGATGGAACAAACTAACACCGGCTACTACCACCAAAAGATGATAAAGCAAAACCCTCGCACAATCTGACATCAACATGATGACAGACCCCCCACCAAAATGATGATAGAGCAAAACTCACACCGGCTACTACCACCAAATGATGATCGAGCAAACCCTCGCACAATATGACATCAACAAGATGACAGACCCACAACAAAAAGGATGATGAAGCGAACTCACACCCGGCTGCTACCAACAAAAGGATGATAGAGCACACCCTCGCACAATCTAACATCAACAAGATGACAGACCTACCACCAAAAGGATGATGGAGCAAACTCACACCGGCTACTACGACCGAAAGGATGATAGAGCAAACCCTCGCACAATCAAGCATCGACAAAGTTACAGATCCACCACCAAAAGGATGATGCAGCAAACTCACACCGGCGACTACAACCCAAAGGATGATATAGCAAACCCTTGCACAATCTGGCATAGGCAAGATGACAGACCCATTATGAAAAGGATGACAGAGCAAACTCACACCGGCTACTACCACCAAAAGGATGATAGAGAAAACCTTTGCACAATCTGACATCAACTGGATGATAGACCAACCACCAAAAGGATGATGAAGCGAACTCACACCGGCTACTACCACCAAAAATATGATAGAGCAAACCCTTGCACAATATGACATCAACATGATGATAGACCCACCGCCAAAAGGACGATAGAGGGAACTCACACCGGCTACTACCACCAAAAGGATGATAGAGCAAACCCTCGCACACTCTGGAATTGACAAGATGACAGACCCCACCACCAAAAGGATGATGGAGCAAACTCACACCGGCTACTACGACCAAAAGGATAACTGAGCAAACCCTTGCACAATCGAGCATCGATAAAATGAGAGACCCACCACCAAAAGGCTGATGGAGCAAACTCACACCGGCTACTACCCACCAAAAGGATGATAGAGCCAAGCCTTGCACAATCTGGCATCAACATGATGATAGACCCACCACCAAAAGGATGATGGAGCAAACTCACACCGGCTACTACCACCAAAAGGATGATAAAGCAAAACCCTCGCACAATCTGACATCAACAAGATGACAGACCCCCCACCAAAATGATGATAGAGCAAAACTCACACCGACTACTACCACCAAAGGATGATCGAGCAAACCCTCGCACAATCTGACATCAACAAGATGACAGACCCACAACAAAAAGGATGATGAAGCGAACTCACACCGGCTACTACCACCAAAAGGATGATAGAGCAAACCCTCACAAAATCTTATATCAACAAGATGATAGAACCACCACCAAAAGGATGATGAAGTGTACTCACACTAGCTACTACCAACAAAAGGATGATAGAGCAAACCCTCGCACAATCTGAAATCAACAAGATGACAGACCCCACCACCAAAAAGATGATAGAGCAAACTCACACCAGCTACTACGACCAAAAGGATGATAGAGGAAACCCTCACACAATCTGACATCAACAAGATGACAGAACTACCACCAAAAGGATAATGGAGCGTACTTACACCAGCTGCTACCAACAAAAGGATGATAGAGCACACCCTCGCACAATCTGACATCAACAAGATGACAGACCTACCACCAAAAAGGATGATGGAGCAAACTTACACCGGCTACTACGACCGAAAGGATGATAGAGCAAACCCTCGCACAATCAAGCATCGACAAAGTTACAGATCCACCACCAAAAGGATGATGCAGCAAACTCAGACCGATGACTACAACCCAAAGGATGATAGAGCAAACCCTTGCACAATATGGCATAGGCAAGATGACAGACCCATCATGAAAAGGATGACGGAGCAAACTCACACCGGCTACTACTACCAAAAGGATAATAGAGCAAACCTTCGCACAATCTGACATCAACAGGATGATAGACCCACCACCAAGTGGATGATAGAGCGAACTCACACCGGCAACTACCACCAAAAAAATGATAGAGCAAACCCTTGCACAATCTGACATCAACAAGATGACAGGTCCACCGCAAAAAGGATGATGGAGGAAACTCACATCGGCTACTACCACCAAAAGGATGATAGAGCAAAACACTCGCACAATCTGGCATTGACAAGATGACAGACCCACCTCCAAAAGGATGATGGAGCAAACTCACACCAGCTACTACGACTAAAAGGATGACAGAGCAAACCCTCGCACAATCGGGCATTGATAAAATGATAGACCCACCACCAAAAGGATGATGGAGCAAACTCACACCGGCTACTACCTCCAAAAGGTTGATAGAGCCAACCCTTGCTCAATCTGGCATCGACAAGATGGTAGACCCACCACCAAAAGGATGAAGGAGAAAACTCACACCGGCTACTACCACCAAAAGGATGATAGAGTAAAACCCTCGCACAATCTGACATCAACAAGATGACAGACCCCCCACCAAAAGGATGATAGAGGGAAACTCACACCGGCTACTCCCACCAAAGGATGATAGAGCAAACCCTCACACAATCTGACATCAACAAAATGACAGACCCACAACTAAAAGGATGATGGAGCAAACTCACACTGGCTACTACCACCAAAAGGATGATAGAGCAAACCCTCGCACAATCTTATATCAACAAGATGACAGAACCACCACCAAAAGGATGATGGAGCGTACTCACACTGGCTACTACCTACAAAAGGATGATAGAGCAAACCCTTACACAATCTGACAACAACAAGATGACAAACCCACCACCAAAAAGGATGATGGAGCAAACTCACACCGGCTACTACGACCAAAAGGGTGATAGAGCAAACCCTCGCACAATCGGGCATCGAAAAAATGGCAGACCCACAACTAAAAGGATGATGGAGCGTACTCATACCGACTACTACAACCAAAAGGATGATAGATCAAACCCTTTCATAATGTGGCATAGACAAGATGACAGACCCACCATCGAAATGATGACGGAGCAAACTCACACCGACTACTACCACCAAAAGGATGATTGAGCAAACCCTCGCACAATCTGACATCAACAAGATGACAGACCCACCACCAAAATGATGACAGAGAAAACCCTCGCACAATCTAACATCAACAAGATGAAAGAACCACCACCAAAAGGATGATGGAGCGTACTTATACGGCTACTACCAACAACAGGATGATAGAGCAAACCCTCGCACAATCTCACATCAACAAGATGAAAGACCCACCACCAAAAGGATGACGGAGGGTACTCATACCGGCCACTACCACCAAAAGTATAATAGAGCAAACCCTCGCACAATTTGGAATCGACAAGATCATAGACCCACCACCAAAAGGATGATGGAAAAAACTCATACCGGCTACTACCACGAAAAATTTGACAGAGCAAACCCTTGCACAATCTGACATCAACAAGATGACAGACCCATTGCCAAAAAATGATAGTGGGAACTAACACCAACTACTACCAGCAGAAGGATGATAGAGCAAAGCCTCGCACAATCTGCCATTGACAAGATGACTGACCCACCACCAAAAGGATGATGGAGCAAACTCACACCGGCTACTACCACCAAAAAGATGATAGAGCAAACCCTCTCACAATCGGGCATCGACAAAATGACAGACCCACCACCAAAAGGATGATGGAGGGAACTCACACCAGCTACTACCACCAAAAGGATGATAGAGCAAACACTTGCACAATCTGACTTCAACAAGATGACAGACCCACCCCTAAAAGGATGATGGAGCATACTCACACAGGCTACTATCACCAAAAATTTGACAGAGCAAACCCTCGCACAATCTGACATCAACAAGATGACAGACCCCCACCAAAAGGATGTTGGAGTGAACTCACACCAGCTACTACCACCAAAAGGATGATAGAGCAAACCGTTGCACAATCTGGCATTGATAAGATGACAGACCCACCAACAAAAGGAGGATGGAGCGTACTCACACCAGCTACTACCAACAAAAGGATGATAGAGCAAACTCTCTTACAATAAGATATCAACAAGATGACGGACCCACCACCAAAAAGATGATGGAGCAAAAAGATGATAGAGAAAACCCCCGCACAATCGGGTATTGACAAAATGACAGACCCACCATCAAAACGATGACGAAGCAAACTCACACCGACTAGTACCACCAAAATTATGATAGAGCAAACCCTCGCACAATCTGACGTCAACAAGATGACAGACCCACCACCAAAAAGATGATGGAGCTAACTCACACCGGCAACTACCACCAAAAGGATGATAGAGCTAACCTTCGCACAATATGACATCAACAAGATGATAGACCCACCACCAAAAGGATGATAGAGCAAACTCACATCAGCTACTACCACCAAAAATATGATAGAGAAAAACCCTCGCACAATATGACATCAACAAGATGACAGACCCACCGCCAAAATGATGATGGAGTGTACTCACACCGGCTACTACCATGAAAAGGATGATAGAGCAAACCCTCGCACAATCTGGCATTGACAAGATGACAGATCCACCACAAAAAGAATGATGGAGCAAACTCACAAAGGCTACTACGACCAAAAGGATTATAGAGAAAACCCTCGCACAATCGGGCATCGACAAAATGACAGACCCACCACCAAAAGGATGATGGAGCAAACTCACACCGGCTACTACCACCAAAAGGATGATAGAGTTAACCCTCGCACAATCTGACTTCAACAAGATGACAGACCCACCCCTAAAAGGATGATGGAGCGTACTCACACAGGCTACTACCAACAAAAGGATGATAGAGCAAACCATCGAACAATCTGACATCAACAAGACGACAGACCCACCACCAAAAAGATGTTGGAGTAAACTCACACTAGCTACTACTACTACCAAAAAGGATGATAGAGCAAATCCTCGCACAATCTAGCATTGACAAGACGAGAGACCCACCACCAAAAGGATGATGTAACAAACTCACACCAGCCACTACAACCTAAAAGATGAGAGAGCAAACCCTCGTACAATCTAGCATTGACAAGATGCCAAACAAAGAAACAAAAGGATGACAGAGCAAACTCATAACGGCTACTACCACCAAAAGGATGATAGAGCAAACCCTTGCACAATCTGGATTTGACAAGATGACTGTCCCACCATCAAAAGGATGACGGATCAAACTCATACCGACTACTACCACTAAAAGGATGATAGAGTAAACCCTCGCACAATCTGACATCAACAAGATGACAGACCCACCACCAAAAGGATGATGGAGCGTACTCACACCGGCTACTACCACCAAAAGAATGATAGAGCAAACCCTCGCATAATAAGACATCAACAAGATGAAAGACCCACCACCAAAAGGATGATGGAAGAATTCACACCGGCTACTACAACCAAAAGGATGATAGAGCAAACCCTCAGACAATCTGGCATTGATAAGATGGCAGACCCGCACCCAAAAGGATGATGGACAAAACACACACACCGGCTACTACGACTAAAAGGATGATAGAGAAAACCCTCGCACAATCGGGCATTGACAAAATGACAGACTCACCATCAAAACGATGACGGAGAAAACTCCCATCGACTACTACCACCAAAATTATGATAGAGCAAATCCACGCACAATCTGACATCAACAAGATGACAGACCCACCACCAAAAAGATGATGGAGCAAACTCACACCGGCTACTACCACCAAAAGGATGATAGAGCAAACCTTCGCACAATCTGAATATCAACAATATGATAGACCCACTACCAAAAGGATGATAGAGCAAACTCACATCAGCTACTACCACCAAAAATATGATAGAGCAAACCCTCGCACAATCTGACATCAACAAGATGACAGACCCACCGCCAAAGGATGATGGAGCATACTCACACCGACTACTACCATCAAATGATGATAGAGCAAACCCTCGCACAATCTGACACTAACAAGATGACAGATGCACTACCAAAAGAAAGATGGAGGGAACTCACATCGGCTACTACCACCAAAAGGATGATAGATCAAACCCTTGCACAATCTGGCATTGACAAGATGACAGATCCACCCCCAAAAGGATGATGGAGCAAACTCACACCGGCTACTACGACCGTAAGGATGATATAGCAAACCCTCGCACAATCGGGCATCGACAAAATGACAGACCCACCACCAAAAGGATGATGGAGCAAACTCAAACCGGCTACTACCACCAAAAGGATGATAGAGCAAACCCTCACACAATCTGACTTCAACAACATGACAGACCCACGCCTAAAAGGATGATGGAGCATACTCACGCAGGCTACTACCAACAAAAGGATGATAGAGCAAACCATCGAACAATCTTACATCAACAAGATGACAGACCAACCACCAAACGGATGTTGGAGTGAACTCACACCAGCTACTACCACCAAAAGGATGATAGAGCAAACACTCGCACAATCTGGCATTGACAAGACGACAAACCCACAACCAAAAGGATGATGGAGCGACCTCACACCGGCTACTACAACAAAAAAAAAAAAAAAAATATATAAAAAGATGATAGAGCAAATCCTCGCACAATCTAGCATTGACAAGATGACAGACCAACAGCCAAAAGAAGATGGAGCAAACTCACAACGGCTACTACCACCAAAAGGATGATAGAGGAAACCCTTGCACAATCTGGCATTGACAAGATGACCGACCCACCACTAAAAAGGATGACGGAGCAAACTCACAATTGGATACTACCACCAAAAGGATGATAGAGCAAACCCCTGCACAATCTGACATCATCAAGATGATAGAACCACAACCAAAAGGATGATGGAGCAAACTCACACCGGCTACTACCACCAAAAGGATGATAGAGAAAACCATAACACAATCTTATATAAACAAATGACAAAACCACCACGAAAAGGATGATGGAGCGTACTCACACCGGCTACTACCAACAAAAGGATGATAGACCAAACCCTCGCACAATCTGACATCAACAAGATGACAGACCCACCACCAAAAGGATGATAGAGCGAACTCACACCAGCGACTACCACCAAAAGGATGATAGAGAAAACCCTCGCACAATCTCGCATTGACAAGATGACAGACCCACCACCAAAAGGATGACAGAGCAAACTCACATCGGCTACTACCACCAAAAGGATGATAGATCAAACCCCTGCACAATGTGACTTCAACAAGATGAAAGACCCACCACCAAAAGGATGATGGAGTGAACCCACATCAGCTACTATCGAGCAAAAGGATGATAGAGCAAACTCTCGCACAATCGGGCATCGAACAAATGACAGACCAACCACCAAAAGGATGATGCAGCAAACTCACACAGGCTACTACCACCAAAAGGATGATAGATGAAACCCTTGCACAATCTGGCATAGACAAGATGACAGACCCACCATCAAAATAATGACGGAGCAAACTCATACCGACTACTACCACCCAAAGGATGATAAAGCAAACGCTCAGCACAATATGACATCAACAAGATGACAGACCCATCACCAAAAGGATGATAGAGCAAACTCACACCGGCTACTACCACCAAAAGGATGATAGAGGAAACCCTCGCACCATCTGATAGACCCACCACCAAAAGGATGATGGAACAAACTCACACCGGCTAGTACCAACAAAAAATTTGACAAAGCAAACCCTCGCACATTATGACATCAACAAGATGAAAGGCCCTCCGCCAAAAGGATGATGGAGTGTACTCACAGTGCTACTACTACCAAAAGGATGACAGAGCAAAACCCCTGCATAATCTGACATCAATAAGATGACAGACCCACCACCAAAAGAATGATAGTGGGAAACTCACACCAGCTACTACCACCAATAGGATGATAGAGCAAAAGCCCTCGCATAATCTTCCATTGCCAAGATGACAGACCCACCACCAAAAGGATGATGGAGCGAACTCACACCGGCTACTACGATAGAAAGGATGATAGAGCAAACCCTCGCATAATCGGGAATCGATAAAATAACAGACCCATCACCAAAAGTATGATGGAGCAAACTCACACCGGCTACTACCACCAAAATGATGATAGAGCAAACCTTCACACAATCTGACATCAACAATATGATAGACCCACCACTAAAACGATGATAGAGCGAACTCACATCGGCTACTACCACCAAAATATGATAGAGCAAACCCTCGCACAATCTGACATAAACTAGATGACTGACCACCACGCTAAAAGATGATGGAGCATACTCACACCGGCTACTATCATCAAAAGGATGATAGAGAAAACCCTCGCACAATCTAACATCAACAAGATGACAGACCCACCACCAAAAGAAAGATGGAGGGAACTCACACCGGCTAACTACCACCAAAAGGATGATAGAGCAAACCCTCGCACAATATGGCATTGACAAGGGGACAGACCCACCACCAAAAGCATGATGGAGCAAAGTCACACCAGCTACTACGACCAAAAGGATGATAGAGCAAACCCTTGCGCAATCAGGCATCGACAAAATGACAGACCCACAACCAAAAGGATGATGGAGTAAACTCAAACCGGCTACTACACCAAAAGGATGATATAGCAAACCCTCACACAATCTGACTTGAACAAGATAAAAGACCCACCCCGAAAAGGATAATGGAGCGTACTCACATAGGCTACTACAACCAAAAGGATGATATAGCAAACCATCGAACAATCTGACATCAACGAGATGACAGACCACCACTAAAAGGATGTTGGAGTGAACTCACACCAGCTACTACCACCAAAAGGATGATAGAGCAAACCCTCGAACAATCTGGCATTGACAAGACGACAGAACCACCACCACAAGGATGATGGAGCGAACTCACACCGGCTACTACAACCTAAAAGATGATAGAGCAAACCCTCGCACAATCTAGCATCGACAAGATGACAGACCAACAACCAAAAGGATGATGGAGCAAACTCACAATGGCTACTACCACTAAAAGGATGATAGAGCAAACCCTTGCACAATCTAGCATTGACAAGATGACAGACCCACCACCAAAAGGATGACGGAGCAAACTCACACCGGATACTACCACTAAAAGGATGATAGAGCAAACCTCCGCACAATCTGACATCGACAAGATGAAAGACCCACCACCAAAAGGATGATGGAGCAAACTCACACCGGCTACTACCACCAAAAGGATGATAGAGCAAAACCGTCGCACAATCTAACATCAACAAGATGACAGACCCCCCACCAAAAGGATGATGGAGCGAAACTCACACCGGCTAATACCACCAAAGGATGATAGATAAAACCCTCTCACAATCTCGAATTGATAAGATGACAGACCCACCACCCAAAGGATGACGGGGCAGACTCACATCGGCTACTACCACCAAAAGGATGATAGAGCAAACCCCCGCACAAATCTGACTTCAATAAGATGAAAGACCCACCACCAAAAGGATGATGGAGCAAACTCACACCAGCTACTACGACCAAAAGGATGATAGAGCAAACCCTCGCACAATCGGGCATCGAACAAATGACAGACCAACCACCAAAAGGATGATAGAGAAAACTCACATAGGCTACTACCACCAAAAGGATGATAGATGAAACCCTCACACAATTTGGCATCGATAAGACGAGAGACCCACCACCAAAAGGATGAAGGAGCAAACTCACACTGGCTACTACCACCAAAAGGATAATAGAGCAAACCTTCGCACAATCTGACATCAACAAGATAATAGACCCACCACCAAAAGGATGATGGAACAAACTCACACCGGCTACTACCACCAAAAATTTGACAAAGCAAACCCTCGCACAATCTGACATCAACAAGATGAAAGGCCCTTCACCAAAAGGATGATGGAGCGTACTCACACCGGCTACTACCATCAAAAGGATGATAGAGCAAACCCTTGCAGAATCTGACATCAACAAGATGACAAACCCACCATCAAAAGAATAACAGAGGGAACTCACACCAACTACTACATCCAATAGGATGATATAGCAAAGCCTCGCACAATCTGCCATTGACTAGATGACAGCCCCACCACCAGAAGGATGATGGAGCGAACTCACACTGGCTACTATGATCGAAAGGATGATAGACCAAACAATCGCATAATCGGGCATAGATAAAATGACAGACCCACCACCAAAAGGATGATGGAGCAAACTCACACCGACTACTACCACCAAAGAGATGATAGAGCAAACCCTTGCACAATCTAGCATTGACAAAATAACAGACAAACCATCAAAAGGATGACGGAGCAAACTCACACCAGCTACTACCACCAAAAGGATGATAGAGCAAACCTTCGCACAATCTGACATCAACAAGATGGTAGACCCGCCACCAAAAGGAAGATTGGGAGACCACACACCGGCTACTACCACCAAAAGGATGATAGAGCAAACCCTCACACAATCTGACTTCAACAAGATGACAGACCCACCCCTAAAAGGATGATGGAACATACTCACACCGGATACTACCAACAAAAGGATGATAAAGCAAACCATCGAACAATCTGACATCAACAAGATGACAAACCCACCACCAAAAGGATGATAGAACAAACCCTCGCACAATCTGGCATTGACAAGACGACAGTCCCACCACCAAAAGGATGATGGAGCGAACTCACACCGGCTACTACAACCTAAAAGATGATAGAGCAAACCCTTGCACAATCCAGCATCGACAAGATGACAGACCAACAAGCATAAGGATGATGGAGCAAACTCACACCGGCTACTACCACCAAAAGGATGATAGAGCACACCCTTGCACAATCTGGCATAGAGAAGATGACAGACCCACAACCAAAAGGATGACGGAGCAAACTCATACCGACTACTACCACCCAAAGGATGATAGAACAAACGCTCACACAATATGACATTAACAAGATGACAGACCCACCACCAAAAGAATGATAGAGCAAACTCACACCGGCTACTACCACCAAAAGGATAATAGAGGAAACCCTCGCACAATCTGACATCAACAAGATGACAGAACCACCACCAACAGAATTATGGAGAGTACTCACACCGGCTACTACCAACAAAAGGATGATAGAGCAAACCCTCACACATTCTAACATCAACAAGATAATAGACCCACCGCCAAAAGGATGATGGAGCATACTCACACCGGCTACTACAACCAACAGGATGATAGAGCAAATCCTCGCACAATCTGACATCAACAAGATGACAGACCCACCACCAAAAGGATGATAGAGCAAACCCTCGCACAATCTGGCATTGACAAGACGACAGACCCACCACCAAAAGGATGATGGAGCGAACTCACACCGGCTACTACAACCTAAAAGATGATAGAGAAAACCCTCGCATAATCCAGCATCGACAAGATGACAGGCCAACAAGCATAAGGATGATGGAGCAAAATCACACCGGCTACTACCACCAAAAGGATTATAGAGTAAACCCTTGCACAATCTGGCATAGACAAGATGACAGACCCACAACCAAAAGGATGACGGAGCAAACTAATACCGACTACTACCACCCAAAGGATGATAGAACAAACGCTCGCACAATCTGACATTAACAAGATGACAGACCCACCACCAAAAGAATGATAGAGCAAACTCACACTGGCTACTACCACCAAAAGGATAATAGAGGAAACCCTCGCACAATCTGACATCAACAAGATGACAGAACCACCACCAACAGAATTATGGAGAGTACTCACACCGGCTACTACCAACAAAAGGATGATAGAGCAAACCCTCGCACATTCTAACATCAACAAGATAATAGACCCACCGCCAAAAGGATGATGGAGCATACTCACGCCGGCTACTACAACCAACAGGATGATAGATCAAATCCTCGCACAATCTGACATCAACAAGATGACAGACCCACCACCAAAAGGATGATAGAGCAAACCCTCGCACAATCTGGCATTGACAAGACGACAGACCCACCACCAAAAGGATGATGGAGCGAACTCACACCGGCTACTACAACCAAAAGGATGATAGAGCAAACCATCGAACAATCTGACATCAACGAGATAACAGACCCACCACTAAAAGGATGTTGGAGTGAACTCACACCAGCTACTACCACCAAAAGGATGATAGAGCAAACCCTCGAACAATCTGGCATTGACAAGACGACAGAACCACCACCACAAGGATGATGGAGCGAACTCACACCGGCTACTACAACCTAAAAGATGATACAGCAAACGCTCGCACAATCTAGCATCGACAAGATGACAGACTAACAACCAAAAGGATGATGGAGCAAACTCACAACGGCTACTACCACTAAAAGGATGATAGAGAAAACCCTTGCACAATCTAGCATTGACAAGATGACAGACCCACCACCAAAAGGATGACGGAGCAAACTCACACCGGATACTACCACCAAAAGGATGATAGAGCAAACCTCCGCACAATCTGACATCGACAAGATGAAAGACCCACCACCAAAAGGATGATGGAGCAAACTCACACCGGCTACTACCACCAAAAGGATGATAGAGCAAAACCGTCGCACAATCTAACATCAACTAGATGACAGACCCCCCACCAAAAGGATGATGGAGCGAAACTCACACCGGCTAATACCACCAAAGGATGATAGATAAAACCCTCTCACAATCTCGAATTGATAAGATGACAGACCCACCACCCAAAGGATGACGGGGCAGACTCACATCGGCTACTACCACCAAAAGGATGATAGAGCAAACCCCCGCACAAATCTGACTTCAATAAGATGAAAGACCCACCACCAAAAGGACGATGGAGCAAAGTCACACCAGCTACTACGACCAAAAGGATGATAGAGCAAACCCTCGCACAATCGGGCATCGAACAAATGACAGACCAACCACCAAAAGGATGATAGAGAAAACTCACATAGGCTACTACCACCCAAAGGATGATAGATGAAACCCTCGCACAATTTGGCATCGACAAGATGAGGGACCCACCACCAAAAGGATGAAGGAGCAAACTCACACTGGCTACTACCACCAAAAGGATAATAGAGCAAACCTTCGCACAATCTGACATCAACAAGATGATAGACCCACCACCAAAAGGATGATGGAACAAACTCACACCGGCTAATACCACCAAAAATTTGACAAAGCAAACCCTCGCACAATCTGACATCAACAAGATGAAAGGCCCTCCACCAAAAGGATGATGGAGCGTACTCACACCGGCTACTACCATCAAAAGGATGATAGAGCAAACCCTTGCACAATCTTACATCAACAAGATGACAGACCCACCATCAAAAGAATGACAGAGGGAACTCACACCAGCTACTACCACCAATAGGAATATATAGCAAAGCCTCGCACAATCTGCCATTGACTAGATGACAGACCCACCACCAGAAGGATGATGGAGCGAACTCACACCGGCTACTACGATCGAAAGGATGATAGACCAAACAATCGCATAATCGGGCATCGATAAAATGACAGACCCACCACCAAAAGGATGATGGAGCAAACTCACACCGGCTACTACCACCAAAAGGATAATAGAGGAAACCCTCGCACAATCTGACATCAACAAGATGACAGAACCACCACCAACAGAATTATGGAGAGTACTCACACCGGCTACTACTAACAAAAGGATGATAGAGCAAACCCTCGCACATTTTAACATCAACAAGATAACAGACCCACCGTCAAAAGGATGATGGAGCATACTCACACCGGCTACTACAACCAACAGGATGATAGATAAAATCCTCCCACAAGATGACATCAACAAGATGACAGACCCACCACCAAAAGGATGATAGAGCAAACCCTCGCACAATTTGGCATTGACAAGACAACAGATCCACCACCAAAAAGATGATGGAGCGAACTCACACCGGCCACTACAACCTAAAATATGATAGAGCAAACCCTCGCACAATCTAGCATCGACAAGATGACAGACCAACAAGCAAAAGGATGATGGAGAAAACTCACACTGGCTACTACCACCAAAAGGATGATAGAGAAAACCCTTGCACAATCTGGAATAGACAAGATGACAGAGGCACTAGCAAAAGGATGATGGGGCAAACTCACACTGGCTACCACCACCAAAATGATGATAGATGAAACCCTTGCACAATCTGGCATAGACAAGATGGCAGACCTACCATCAAAATGATGACGGAGCAAACTCATACCGACTACTACCACCCAAAGGATGATAGAACAAACGCTCGGATAATCTGACATCAACAAGATGACAGACCCACCACCAAAAGAATGATAGAGCAAACTCACACCGGCTACTACCAGCAAAAGAATGATAGAGGAAACCCTCGCACAAACTGACATCAACAAGATGACAAAACCACCACCAACAGGATTATGGAGAGTACTCACACCGGCTACTACCAACAAAAGGATGATAGAGAAAACCCTCGCACATTCTGACATCAACAAGATGACAGACCCACCGCCAAAAGGATGATGGAGCATACTCACACCGGCTACTACAACCAACAGGATGATAGAGCAAATCCTCGCACAATCTGACATCAACAAGATGACAGACCCACCACCAAAAGGATGATGGAACAAACTCACACCAGCTACTACCACCAAAAGAATGATAAAGCAAACCCTCACACAATCTGGCATTGATAAGATGGCAGACCCACACCCAAAAGGATGATGGAGAGAACTCACACCGGCTACTACGACCAAAAGGATGATAGAGAAAACCCTTGCATAATCGGGCATTGACAAAATGATAGACCCACCATCAAAATGATGACGGAGCAAACTCACACCGACTACTACCACCAAAATTATGATAGAGTAAACCCTCGCACAATCTACCATCAAAAGGATGATAGAGCAAACCCTCGCATAATCTGACATCAACAAGATGACAGACCCACCACCAAATAAAAGACGGAGGGAACTCACACCGGCTACTACCACCAAAAGGATGATAGAGCAAACCCTCGCACAATTTGGCATTGACAAGATGACAGACCCACCACCAAAAGGATGATGGAGCAAACTCACACCGACTACTACGACCAAAAGGATGATAGAGCAAACCCTCACACAATCGGGCATCGACAAAATGACAGACCCACCACCAAAAGGATGATAGAGCAAACTCAAACCGGCTACTGCCACCAAAAGGATGATAGAGCCAACCCTCGCACAATCTGACTTCAACAAGATGACAGACCCACCCCTAAAAAGATGATGGAGCATACTCACACAGGCTACTACCAACAAAAGGATGATAGAGCAAACCATCGAACAATCTGACATCAACAACATGACAGACCCACCCCCAAAAGGATGATAGAGCAAACACTCGCATAATCTGGCATTGACAAGACGACAGACCCACCACCAAAAGGATGATGGAGCAAACTCACACCGGCTACTACAACCTAAAAGATGATAGAGCAAACCCTTGCACAATCCAGCATCGACAAGATGTCAGACCAACAAGCATAAGGATGATGGAGCAAACTCACACCGGCTACTACCACCAAAAGGATGATAGAGCACACCCTTGCTCAATCTGGAATAGATAAGATGACAGACCCACAACCAAAAGGATGACGGAGCAAACTCATACCGACTACTACCACCCAAAGGATGATAGAACAAACGCTCGCACAATCTGACATTAACAAGATGACAGACCCACCACGAAAAGAATGATAGAGCAAACTCACACCGGCTACTACAACCAAAAGGATAATAGAGGAAACCCTCACACAATCTGACATCAACAAGATGACAGAACCACCACCAACAGGATTATGGAGAGTACTCACACCGGCTACTACCAACAAAAGGATGATAGAGCAAACCCTCGCACATTCTAACATCAACAAGATAACAGACCCACCGCCAAAAGGATGATGGAGCATACTCACACCGGCTACTATAACCAACAGGATGATAGAGCAAATCCTCGCACAATCTGACATCAACAAGATGACAGACCCACCACCAAAAGGATGATAGAGCAAACCCTCGCACAATCTGGCATTGACAAGACGACAGACCCACCACCAAAAGGATGATGGAGCAATCTCACACCGGCTACTACAACCTAAAAGATGATAGAGCAAACCCTCGCATAATCCAGCATCGACAAGATGACAGGCCAACAAGCATAAGGATGATGGAGCAAACTCACACCGGCTACTACCACCAAAAGAATGATAGAGCAAACCCTTGCACAATCTGGCATAGACAAGATGACATACCCACAACCAAAAGGATGACGGAGCAAACTCATGCCGACTACTACCACCCATAGGATGATAGAACAAACGCTCGCACAATCTGACATTAACAAGATGACAGACCCACCACCAAAAGAATGATAGAGCAAACTCACACCGGCTACTACCACCAAAAGGATAATAGAGGAAACCCCCGCACAATCTGACATCAACAAGATGACAGAACCACCACCAACAGAATTATGGAGAGTACTCACACCGGCTACTACCAACAAAAGGATGATAGAGCAAACCCTCGCACATTCTAACATCAACAAGATAATAGACCCATCGCCAAAAGGATGATGGAGCATACTCACGTCGGCTACTACAACCAACAGGATGATAGAGCAAATCCTCGCACAATCTGACATCAACAAGATGACAGACCCACCACCAAAAGGATGATAGAGCAAACCCTCGCACAATCTGGCATTGACAAGACGACAGACCCACCACCAAAAGGATGATGGAGCGAACTCACACCGGCTACTACAACCTAAAATATGATAGAGCAAACCCTCGCATAATCCAGCATCGACAAGATGACAGGCCAACAAGCATAAGGATGATGGAGCAAACTCACACCGGCTACTACCACCAAAAGGATGATAGAGCAAACCCTTGCACAATCTGGCATAGACAAGATGACAGACCCACAACCAAAAGGATGACGGAGCAAACTCATAGCGACTACTACCACCCAATGGATGATAGAACAAACACTCGCACAATATGACATTAACAAGATGACAGACCCACCACCAAAAGAATGATAGAGCAAACTCACACCGGCTACTACAACCAAAAGGATAATAGAGGAAACCCTCACACAATCTGACATCAACAAGATGACAGAACCACCACCAACAGGATTATGGAGAGTACTCACACCGGCTACTACCAACAAAAGGATGATAGAGCAAACCCTCGCACATTCTAACATCAACAAGATAACAGACCCACCGCCAAAAGGATGATGGAGCATACTCACACCGGCTACTATAACCAACAGGATGATAGAGCAAATCCTCGCACAATCTGACATCAACAAGATGACAGACCCACCACCAAAAGGATGATAGAGCAAACCCTCGCACAATCTGGCATTGACAAGACGACAGACCCACCACCAAAAGGATGATGGAGCAATCTCACACCGGCTACTACAACCTAAAAGATGATAGAGCAAACCCTCGCATAATCCAGCATCGACAAGATGACAGGCCAACAAGCATAAGGATGATGGAGCAAACTCACACCGGCTACTACCACCAAAAGAATGATAGAGCAAACCCTTGCACAATCTGGCATAGACAAGATGACATACCCACAACCAAAAGGATGACGGAGCAAACTCATGCCGACTACTACCACCCATAGGATGATAGAACAAACGCTCGCACAATCTGACATTAACAAGATGACAGACCCACCACCAAAAGAATGATAGAGCAAACTCACACCGGCTACTACCACCAAAAGGATAATAGAGGAAACCCCCGCACAATCTGACATCAACAAGATGACAGAACCACCACCAACAGAATTATGGAGAGTACTCACACCGGCTACTACCAACAAAAGGATGATAGAGCAAACCCTCGCACATTCTAACATCAACAAGATAATAGACCCATCGCCAAAAGGATGATGGAGCATACTCACGCCGGCTACTACAACCAACAGGATGATAGAGCAAATCCTCGCACAATCTGACATCAACAAGATGACAGACCCACCACCAAAAGGATGATAGAGCAAACCCTCGCACAATCTGGCATTGACAAGACGACAGACCCACCACCAAAAGGATGATGGAGCGAACTCACACCGGCTACTACAACCTAAAATATGATAGAGCAAACCCTCGCATAATCCAGCATCGACAAGATGACAGGCCAACAAGCATAAGGATGATGGAGCAAACTCACACCGGCTACTACCACCAAAAGGATGATAGAGCAAACCCTTGCACAATCTGGCATAGACAAGATGACAGACCCACAACCAAAAGGATGACGGAGCAAACTCATAGCGACTACTACCACCCAATGGATGATAGAACAAACACTCACACAATATGACATTAACAAGATGACAGACCCACCACCAAAAGAATGATAGAGCAAACTCACACCGGCTACTACCATCAAAAGAATAATAGAGGAAACCCTCGCACAATCTGACATCAACAAGATGACAGAACCACCACCAACAGAATTATGGAGAGTACTCACACCGGCTACTACTAACAAAAGGATGATAGAGCAAACCCTCGCACATTCTAACATCAACAAGATAACAGACCCACCGTCAAAAGGATGATGGAGCATACTCACACCGGCTACTACAACCAACAGGATGATAGATAAAATCCTCCCACAAGATGACATCAACAAGATGACAGACCCACCACTAAAAGGATGATAGAGCAAACCCTCGCACAATTTGGCATTGACAAGACAACAGATCCACCACCAAAAGGATGATGGAGCGAACTCACACCGGCCACTACAACCTAAAATATGATAGAGCAAACCCTCGCACAATCGGGCATCGACAAAATGACAGACCCACCACTAAAAGGATGATGGAGAAAACTCACACTGGCTACTACCACCAAAAGGATGATAGAGCAAACCCTTGCACAATCTGGAATAGACAAGATGACAGACCCACTAGCAAAAGGATGATGGGGCAAACTCACACTGGCTACCACCACCAAAATGATGATAGATGAAACCCTTGCACAATCTGGCATAGACAAGAAGGCAGACCTACCATCAAAATGATGACGGAGCAAACTCATACCGACTACTACCACCCAAAGGATGATAGAACAAACGCTCGGATAATCTGACATCAACAACATGACAGACCCACCACCAAAAGAATGATAGAGCAAACTCACACCGGCTACTACCAGCAAAAGAATGATAGAGGGAACCCTCGCACAAACTGACATCATCAAGATGACAAAACCACCACCAACAGGATTATGGAGAGTACTCACACCGGCTACTACCAACAAAAGGATGATAGAGAAAACCCTCGCACATTCTGACATCAACAAGATAACAGACCCACCGCACAAAGGATGATGGAGCATACTCACACCGACTACTACAACCAACAGGATGATAGAGCAAATCCTCGCACAATCTGACATCAACAAGATGACAGACCCACCACCAAAAGGATGATGGAACGAACTCACATCAGCTACTACCACCAAAAGAATGATAAAGCAAACCCTCACACAATCTGGCATTGATAAGATGGCAGACCCACACCCAAAAGGATGATGGAGAGAACTCACACCGGCTACTACGACCAAAAGGATGATAGAGAAAACCCTCGCATAATCGGGCATTGACAAAATGATAGACCCACCATCAAAATGATGACGGAGCAAACTCACACCGACTACTACCACCAAAATTATGATAGAGTAAACCCTCGCACAATTTACCATCAAAAGGATGATAGAGCAAACCCTCGCATAATCTGACATCAACAAGATGACAGACCCACCACCAAATAAAAGACGGAGGGAACTCACACCGGCTACTGCCACCAAAAGGATGATAGAGCAAACCCTCGCACAATTTGGCATTGACAAGATGACAGACCCACCACCAAAAGGATGATGGAGCAAACTCACACCGGCTACTACGACCAAAAGGATGATAGAGCAAACCCTCACACAATTGGGCATCGACAAAATGACAGACCCACCACCAAAAGGATGATAGAGCAAACTCAAACCGGCTACTGCCACCAAAAGGATGATAGAGCAAACCCTCGCACAATCTGACTTCAACAAGATGACAGACCCACCCCTAAAAAGATGATGGAGCATACTCACACAGGCTACTACCAACAAAAGGATGATAGAGCAAACCATCGAACAATCTGACATCAACAACATGACAGACCCACCCCCAAAAGGATGATAGAGCAAACACTCGCATAATCTGGCATTGACAAGACGACAGACCCACCACCAAAAGGATGATGGAGCAAACTCACACCGGCTACTACAACCTAAAAGATGATAGAGCAAACCCTCGCACAATCTAGCATCGACAAGATGACAGACCAACAACCAAAAGGATGATGGAGGAAACTCACAACAACTACTACCACCAAAAGGATGATAGAGCAAACCCTTGCACAATCTGGCATAGACAAGATGACAGACCCACCATCAAAAGGATGACGGAGCAAACTCACACATGCTACTACCACCAAAAGGATGATAGAGCAAACCCTTGCGCAATCTGGCATTGACAAGATGACAGTCCCACCGCTAAAAGGAGGATGGAGCGAACTCACACCGGCTACTACGATCAAAAGTATGATAGAGCAAACCCTTGCACAATCGGGCATCAACAAAATGACAGAGCCACCACCAAAAGGATGATGGAGCGAACTCACACAAGCTAATACCACCAAAAGGACGATAGAGAAAACCGTCGCACAATCTAGCATTGACAAGATGATTGACCCATGACCAAAAGGATTCTGGAGCGAACTCACACCGGTTACCTTGACCAAAAGGATGATATAGCAAACCCTCGCACAATCGGGCATCGACGAAATGACAGACTTACCACCAAAAGGATGATGGGGAAAACTCACACCGGCTACTACCACCAAAAGGATGATAGAGCAAATCCTCGCACAATCTGGCATAGACAAGATGACAGACCCACAACCAAAAGGATGATGGAGCAAACTCACACTGGCTACTACAACCATAAAGATGATAGACCAATCCCTCGCACAATCTGGGATCAATAAGATGAAAGACCCACCACGAAAAGGATGTTGGAGCAAACTCAAACCGCCAACTACCACCAAAAGAATGATAGTGCAAAACCCTCGCGCAATCTGACATCAACAAGATGACAGACCCCCCACCAAAAGGATGATGGAGCAAACTCACACCGGCTACTGACATCAAAAGGATGATAGAGAAAACCCTCGCACAATCAGGTATCGACAAAATGACAGACCCGCCACTAAAAGGATGATAGAGCAAACTCACACCGACTACTGCCACCAAAAGGATGATAGAGTAGACCCTCGCACAATCTGGAATTGACAAGATGACAGACCAAACACCAAAAGGATGATGGAGCGAACCCACACTGCCTACTATGACCAAAAGGATGTTAGAGCAAACCCTTGCAAATCGGGCATCGACAAAATGACAGACCCACCACCAAAAGGATGATGGAGCAAACTCACACCAGCTAATACCACCAAAAGGATGATAGAGAAAACCCTAGCACAATCTGGCATAGACAAGATGACAAACCCACCATCAAAAGCATGATGCAGCAAACTTACACCGACTACTACCTTCAAAAGGATAATAGAGCAAACCCTCACACAATCTGACATCAACAAGATGACAGACCCCCTTCCAAAAGGATGATGAAGCAAACTCACACCAGTTACTACCACCAAAAGGATGATAGAGCAAACCCTCTCACAATCTGGCATAGACAAGATGACAGACCCACAACCAAAAGGATGACGAAGCAAACTCACAACGAGTACTAACACATAAGAATGATAGAGCAATCCCTCGCATAATCTGACATCAACAAGATGAAAGACCCACCACCAAAAGGATGTTGGAGCAAACTCACACCGCCTACTACCACCAAAAGGATGATAGAGGAAAACCCTAGCACAATCTTACATCAACAAGATGACAGACCCCCCACCAAAAGTTTTATGGAGCAAACTCACACCGGCTACTACCATCAAAAGGATGATAGAGCAAACCCTCACAAAATCGGGCATCGATAAAATGACTGACCCACCACTAAAATGATGACGGAGCAAACTCACACCAGCTAATACCACCAAAAGGATGATAGAGCAAACCCTTGCACAATCTGGCATGGACAAGATGACAGACCCACTATCAAATGGATGACGAAGCAAACGCACACCGACTACTACCACCAAAATGATTATAGAGCAAACCCTCGCACAATTTGGAATTGACAAGATGACAGACCCAACACCAAAAGGATGATGGAGCAAACTCACACCGGCTATTATAACCAAAAGGATGATAGAGCAAACCCTCGCACAATACGACATCGACAAAATGACAAATAAACCACCAAAAGGATGATGGAGCAAACTCACACCGGCTAATACCACCAAAAGGACGATAGAGAAAACCCTCACACAATCTGGCATTGACAAGATGACAGACCCACGACCAAAAGGATGATGGAGCGAACTCACACCGGTTACCACGACCAAAAGGATGATATAGCAAACCCTCGCACAATCGGGCATCGACAAAATGACAGACTCACCACCAAAAGGATGATGGGGAAAACTCACACCGGCTACTACCACCAAAAGGATGATAGAGCAAACCCTCGCACAATCTGGCATTGACAAGATGACAGACCCACAACCAAAAGGATGACGGAGAAAACTCACACCGGCTACTACCACCATAAGGTTTGATAGAGCAATCCCTCGCACAATCTGGCATTAACAAGATGACAGACCCACCACCAAAAGTATGATGGAGGGAACTCACACCGACTACTACGACCAAAAGGATGATAAAGAAGATCCTCGCACAATCTGACATCAACAAGATGAAGACCCACCACCAAAAGGATGTTGGAGCGAACTCAAACCGCCTACTACCACCAAAAGAATGATAATGCAAAAACCTCGCGCAATCTGACATCAACAAGATGATAGACCCCCCCCCCCACCAAAAGGATGATGGAGCAAGCTCACACCGGCTACTAACATCAAAAGGATGTTAGAGCAAACCCTTGCACAATCGGGCATCGACAAAATGACAGACCCACCACTAAAAGGATGATAGAGCAAACTCACACCGACTACTACCATAAAAAGGATGATAGAGTAGACCCTTGCACAATCTGGCATAGACAAGATGATAGACCCACTATCAAAAGGATGACGGAGCAAACGGACACTGACTACTACCACCAAAAATATTATTGACAAACCCTCGCACAATCTGGAATTGACAAGATGACAGACCAAACACCAAAAGGATGATGGAGCGAACCCACACTGGCTACTATGGCCAAAAGGATGTTAGAGGAAACCCTTGCACAATCAGGCATCGAAAAAATGACAGACCCACCACCAAAAGGATGATGGAGCAAACTCATGTGGAGGCAAATCGCCACATATCACACAAGTCTGCAAGACATTGGTTAATGCAGGTTTCGATGATGACAAACTCCCCGGATAGACTGGAAAGTATGAATTCCAGATCCACTAAACCAGATGCAACGTATCACCCACCATATCCTTTTTACGCTTGTCTTAAAACTTCTGAAATGAATATACTTTGTGTTGACAAAATGCAATCATGACTAAAGGCATGAAAAACTTCAAACTAATGAATTTTTGCAGGCTTGCAGGACATGGGTCGACCATAGGGTCGGCGTATTCATCAGAAAAAGGCCAAATCAGTCAGCGCACAAAGCATGCGTCGACCATAGGGTCAGCGCATGAAGGAATAACATTCCAGCGGGTCAGCGTGTAAAGGCATGGGTCAACCATAGGGTCGACGCACAAAGGAAATGGATTTCAACGGGTCAGCGCGCGCCGACTGTATGGTCGACGCACACTGATGAAATTTCCAAAAATCCAAAACAGCACAGCTCATGCGTCGATGCACAGACCTGTTATGGTCGACCGTTCGCGCGGAAAATCTATTTTAAAATACTTCCCTCTCATATTTGAAATATTGTTATGTCCTGAATTATGTTGGCACTATATATACTTGCTTAAACACCTGTGTCTACTAACATTTGATATTCTTTTGATTCATGTGTTCAAAAACAAGAAAGAGTGAAATAGGTGTCCAAGATTCATCATTTTCATCTTCAACATCTCACAACATTTCAATTACACACAATCATTTTTGAAATGCATCTGTGAGAGATTGAAGGTGATAAGGTTCGAGGCTTAGATTGGAGAATCAAGCTCGGGTTGAAGATTGCGACAGGTTCTTTCTTGAATAAAACCATTGGGGTTTTGCCCTCCAAGATTGGTTCGAATTTTGGGGGTTTTTGGACGAGATTCTTCATCAACGATCAATCGAGCGAAGGTGATTGTGAAGAGGTGTTCTTCACAAGTCTAGTAGCGGATTCGGTGATTTTGAAGGGAAGATCTCGGGTTCGATTTGGTGCTGTTGAGATCAGCCAGAGCCAAAGGTTTGAACAACAACGTGTTATTCAATAAGGTGGCTGGAGTCGGAGGTCCATCAATACAAATCGAAGAACTTGATTCAGCTTGAATCAAGGGGCAAGGAGTGAAGGCAACTTTCAACACATTGAGATTTTTGTTGTATATTTGCTGCTCAATCCTTGTATAAACAGTTCATTCAAACAGGTGATATCTATACAATATATCTCAATTCTAGTTTTAGAATTGAGGGCAGACGTACCCCAAAGCGAGGACGACGGGGGAACTGCCTCACCAAATTACTTGTCTTCTCTATTTTCAGCATTTTCGTTATATCTCAAATAAGTAATTTTCGTGTAAGCTCTATTGTCAAAATTGTGATATCAATTGAGTAAGAGGTTAAAACTCTGTTTTTAACTCCAAAGTACAACAAGACATTGTACTAGGCTTGTTGAAATCACTTACTCAACATAAATATCACTTGGAGTGTTTTTGCACACCAAGTGTTTGACATATTGCTTGAACCAAAATTATCTTACTTGTGTATCTAATTTTGGTTTGATTTTGAATCATTGGAACTAGGAATCTTTACAACTGAAGTAAATAATTGATAAGTGGAATTTGTGTTGTGATTCTATTTTTCCGAATTGTCATTAATCCATAGGCTTACGTATATCCGGTTTTCCAATAACTGTTCGTTTTAGACTATATTTTTCCTCGGCCGCTTCCGCACTTAAAACATTTTTAAAACCAATTTTAAATTGGTAGCGCCGACTCAAATTTTAATTGGGGATCTATTTAACCCCCCTTCTAGATCCGTGCCACATTCTAACAAGTGGTATCAGAGCCTGGTTATTCGGTGCTTCAAATACACCATAGATAGAAAATGGCAAACGAACCTAAAGGGGCGTACAATAGGGCTCCCATTTTCAACGGTGAAAATTATAGTTATTGGAAAGACTGTATGCGTGTGCATATAAACTCCATAGACAGAAAAATATGGAACGTTATCCTTAATGGTCCAATAGAAATTACGATGACCAATGCGGATAACGTAGTTGTGCCAAAGCCTGAAGCACAATGGACCGATGACGATGAGAAAAAATACAATTATGATTGGAAAGCTAAAAACATCTTAATCTCCTCATTAGGTGTAGATGAATACTATCGTGTATCCCATTGTCCTACCGCTAAGGCCATGTGGGATTCACTACAAATAGCCCATGAGGGGACAAACGATATTAAGTTGGCTAGAATCAATACATTAACTCAAGAGTTCGATCTCTTTTTCATGGAGCAAGGGGAAACCATTGCTGACATGCAAAAGAGATTTACTCATCTCATCAATCGTTTAGATTCATTAGGTAGGCCTGTTTCCAATGATATTGCTACTAATAAGATCTTAAGATGTCTTAACAGGGAATGGCAGCCTAAAGTGACCGCCATCAAAGAAGCACATGATCTTACCTTATTAGATTTAACAACATTGTTTGGCAAATTACAAGAGCATGAACAGGTACTCTTGAGCTTAGACCAACGCGAAAAGATGGAAAAGAAAAACAAAACGAAGGTGAGTGAAAAGAAATCATTAGCTCTCAAGACTTCCTCCTTGAAGTCTCAAGCAAAAGAGAAAAATGATTATTCCTCGAGTGACGAAGAAGAAGAGGACACAAGCGAAGATATGGGGTTGTTTGTTAAACAGTATAACCGTTACGTGAGAAAGAACGACATCCAACATTCCGAGAAGAACTTGGTAAACTTCCGGAAACAATCGAGGCACTCCAAGGATGATGACTCGAAAGGTAAAAAGACTAGAGGGACGTGCTACAAGTGTGGAAAGCACGGTCACTATAAACCGGACTGTCCGATAAATAAAAAGGGAAAGGACAAGGAATCATCAAAGTCACACAAGAAATCATCAAAGCCTAGGAGAGCGTACATAGCGTGAGAAAGTGACAGCGACTCTTCCTCCTCTGATGAAAGTTCTAGTGATGAAGAAGAGTCCGTGAATCTATGCCTCTCCGTCAATCAGAAAAATAAGAAAAAACAGGTATGTCACTCTAAATATGATAAGTCCTCAAATATGTCGCATTCAGAATTACAAACCGCATTTAATGCCTTACATAATGAAGCAGTTGAAGCCTTCAAGAAACTTGCTTCTAATAAGAAATTTTTTACGTATTTAGAGCACAAAGTTAAAGAGTCCGAAAATAAATTAGAGGACCTTAAGGCTTCCATTGTGAAAGGCAATGAATCAGATTATAAAGACGATAGAAATCCTTTCAACTTCGGGTGTGGTACTTGTCATATTTGGCAAGGTGAGGTTAAAAACCTCAAGGCCAAATTAAACAAGGCACTTGAACCTAAAGTTGCATTTGCTATTGATAAAAAGGATTTTAGAAAAAGTATGATTAACCCATACCAAAAATATTCATATGTAATTAGGGATCAAGGAAGTGAAAGTGTCTCTAAAGTTGATTTTGCTTGCTTATATTGTTGCAAGAAAGGCCACTCCATTGGTAAATGCCGGTTTAGGAGATTTCTTGTTCCTAAAGGCATCTACCAATGGTTTCCCAAACACAACCATTTTTTCGCTAACCTATTAGGACCCAAGATGCCATTGGGTACCTCCTTGTGCTAATTATGTTTTGACAGGTGAAATGTGTCGAGACCACCGAGAGAAGATGGGTTCTCGATAGTGGGTGCTCAAGACACATGTCTGGAGACATATCCTTATTCATAGACTTTGTGGCTAAGAAGAAAGAGTATGTAACTTATGGTGATAACAACCGCGGAGCAATACTAGGTAAAGGTAGTGTAGGTAATCCCGCCTCTACTATGATTTCCGACGTATTTCTTGTCGAAAACCGTAAACATAATATGCTTAGCATTAGCCAATTGTGCGACAAAGGATACAATGTATCCTTTTCAAAAGATTGTTGCAAAATTGTGCATGAAAATGATAAGAAGAATATGTTTAATGGTTTTAGAGTAAACAATGTATATATGCTTGACTTAAATGAAATATCATTAACAAGCGACAAATGCCTCATAACTATGAGTGAAGACTCATGGCTATGGCATAGGCATTTAACGCATGTTAATTTTGACTTACTCAATAAGGTAGTCTCAAAAGACCTAGTCTTAGGACTTCCCAAAATAAAGTTCACCAAGGATCACCTTTGTAATGCTTGTCAAAAAGGGAAGCAAACGAGGATCTCATTTAAATCCAAAAAGATAATTTCAACAACGAGACCTCTTGAACTTCTACACATGGACTTGTTTGGGCCGTCTAGGATCAAAAGTCTAGGAGGAAACTGATACAGGTTCGTAATAGTGGACGACTTTTCTAGGTTTTGTTGGACCATCTTCTTAGTAAGTAAAAGTGATACATTCGCCGCGTTTGAAAAGTTTGCTAAGCTTTCCCAAAATAAGTTAAATACAAGCATAGTGTCCATTAAGAGCGACCATGGAGGTGAGTTTGAAAATCACTTATTTGAAAAATATTGCGGTAACCATGGTATAGATCATAACTTCTCCGCTCCACGCACTCCTCAACAAAACGGGGTTGTGGAGCGCAAAAACCGTATTTTAGAAGAATTGGGAAGAACAATGATTAACGAAAGTGGTTTACCTAAATATTTTTGGGCCGACGCCATTAGTACGGCGTGTTATGTTTTGAATAGGGTACTTATTCGCCCCATTCTAAACAAAACACCCTACGAACTTTTAAAAGGGAGAAAGCCGAATGTTTCTCACTTGCACGTGTTTGGATGTAAATGCTTTGTATTAAACAATGGAAAGGAAAACTTGGGCAAATTTGATTCCAAAGCCGATGAAGGTATCTTTCTCGGATACTCTCACTCGAGTAAAGCATATAGAATATATAATAAACGATTACTTGCTGTAGAAGAGTCTGTGCATGTTACCTTTGATGAGTCCTACCCGAGAAATGTCAGAAAGGATAGTGTTGTTCATGGTGCAGGTATATCCACTGAAGACATACTCAAAAGTGGTGAGACGGGGATTGATCAACCTGACAAAGCCAAAATTGAGGAGGATAAGGATGCACACCGTGATGCAACAGAGGAAGTTCATCCGCCTTCAAACGACGATCTTCCTCAAGAATGGAAGTCATCTAAAGACCATCCAATTTAAAACATTATTAGAGACATCACAAAGGGTGTAACAACTCGAGCTAAGCTAAGTAATTTCTATTATTACTTCGCTTTCGTGTCACAGATGGAACCTAAAAACCCTAAGGAAGCCCTACTCGATGAACATTGGTATTTGTCAATGCAGGAGGAACTGAATCAGTTTACTAGAAATGAGGTTTGGGACCTTGTCCCTCCTCCACGAGGTCATCGAGTAATCGGCACCCGATGGGTGTTTAGAAATAAACTGGACGAGAACGGAGTAATAACTCGCAACAAAGCGCGTTTAGTCGCGCAAGGGTATAACCAAGAGGAAGCATCGACTATGAGGAAACTTATGCGCCGGTTGCCCGACTCGAGGCTATACGCCTTCTACTTGCTTTCGCTTGTGCGAAAGATTTTAAGTTATTTCAAATGGACGTCAAAAGTGCGTTCCTTAACGGGTTTATAAATGAAGAAGTCTATGTTGCTCAACCACCTGGTTTTGAGTCTCATGAGTATCCTGATCATGTCTATAAATTGAAAAGAGCTTTGTATGGTCTCAAACAAGCTCCTAGAGCTTGGTATGAGAGACTAAGCAAATTCTTACTTGATCAAGGCTACTCAAGAGGAAAGGTTGATACTACTCTCTTCATTAAACGTCAAGGAAAACACTTAATTCTTGTACAAATTTCTGTTGACGATATCATATTTGGATCCACTAACATGAATCTCGTAAGAGAGTTTGCTAAGCTTATGCAGGGTGAATTCGAGATGAGTATGATGGGTGAACTCACATATTTTCTCGGGTTACAGATCAAGCAACTGAAGGAAGGAACATTCGTGAGCCAAACAAAATATTGTTTGGATCTTCTCAAGAGATTTGACATGGCAAATGCAAAAGCCATAGACACCCCTATGCCAACATGTGAAAATATGAGTAAAGATGAAAGTGGCAAAGATGTTGAGGTAAAAAGGTACAGAGGTATGATTGGCTCACTTCTCTATCTTACTGCTTCGCATCCCAACATTATGTTTAGCGTGTGTATGTGCGCCAGATACCAATCATGTCCTAAGGAATCCCACCTAAAATCTGTCAAACGCATACTTCGATACCTATCTGGTACTCCGAAGTATGGATTGTGGTATTCTAAGGGTAATGATTGTTCATTGCTAGGCTTCTCCGATTCTGATTTTGCCGGTTGCAAATCGGATAGGAAAAGCACCAGTGGTACATGTCACTTATTTTCAAATTCCTTGGTTAGTTGGCACAGCAAGAAACAAGTGTCTGTTGCTCTGTCAACCGCCAAAGTGGAATACGTAGCCGCCGGTAGTTGTTGTGCGCAAGTCTTATGGCTTAAACAACAACTATTGGACTTCAATTTGAAACTAGAACGTGTTCCAATATTTTGTGACAACACCAGTGCTATAAATCTTACCAAGAATCCGGTGTTACACTCGCGTACCAAACACATAGAAATTCGACACCATTTTCTTAGGGACCATGTAGAGAAAGGTGACATTGTCTTTGAACATGTCGATACTAAAAACCAACTAGCGGACATTTTCACAAAGCCGCTAGCCAATGAGCCCTTCTTTCATATCCGTCGAGAACTTGGTATTCTCGATATTTCTGATCGGGTTTAACAATTACTACGTTCAAATTTAATATATTTACAACTATGTTTTTGTACCACTAATAATTGTTTTGGGTTTGTTGCAAGTGCAAATCTGTGATTAACAAGAGTGGTCGGTATAGAGGTGATATTGCTCCTTTCTCCTTCTTTTTCTTCTCTCTCTCTTAGCATTCATGACTTGAAAATAACTATATCGTTCTACAATCATGGTACTTATATATGTATATGACTGTTGCTGGTTGATACTATGTATGTTGAATGCATGTCATATTGTGAAAAGATGAATAGGCATGATAAATAGGCAAGTGTGACATTCTGCATAACATAAAACTGAAAATTTTGAGTTTTTTGAAGGTTTGAGTCGACCTAAACAGGACAATGGTCGACACATGATGTAAACTTTCAAAATTATCAAAAACTGTACAATATGCGTCGACGCATGCAGGGCTATGGTCGACGACTCGCTTAAAAACCCAGAATTTTTCTCTTTTGAAAAAACGTTCCAAATTCCCTCTCCCCTACATTTAATGTGCAGACAACTCTTATGATGTTTCGATATGACATTCATCTTGTAAATTGCATCTAGACACCTAATATGTCTCCTTGTCTCCTCCCTCTTCCCAAAAACCCTAACACCTCCCTCTATTAAAGACCTAAGTATTCTTCTTCTCCAACATTATTCCCAAATCACTCTCTTCAAAGTTCAAAGTTCATCTTTACAAACTCCTCCAAAACTCATCATCAATGGCTTCCTCTCTCTGCAAAACTACCGGTAAGAGATCAAGAGCTTCTTCATCCTCTACTTCAGTTCCGGTTACTGCTGTTTCACTTGTTCATCCTCCTGCTGTTGAAAACTTCAACAAAAGTCTTAGCAAAAGGGCCATAGTTCCACAACATGCTTTCTACCATGCAACAAGTGAGCGCTTGCATCTCACCCGGCTTCTGTCCCTGTTGGACTTTCAAGGGTTCGTCAATTTCCTGGAATGTAATACAAAGTACAGTGAGGATTTGGTCAGAGTGTTTTACACAAATATGCGAGGTAACTTTCAAGATCAGCACTTTCACACCTCTGTAGGAAATAGACTGGTTAATATAAATTCTGAAGTATGGAACAAATATTTTGATATGACTGTTGATGCTGATGCACCACCTCTTCATGAGGTAACTGACACTCGTACGATGCCGGGTTATGAATTTAAGAGGGCTCTAAATGGAATGCTCAAACGACCCTATCCAGATGCAATTTTCAACAGCGATGCTTTTCCTCGATCGGTCACAGCCGGGAAACTCAATACAGGGGATCGCATCCTTCAGTGGATCATCGCTCGTATACTACGACCGAAAAAGGGTGGCTTGTCGCGTGTCGAACAAGCTGAGGTACATCTCATCTATATACTGCAAAACAGGATCAAAATAAATTGGGCTTACTATATTGCTAGCAAGATGTTTGCTCTGAGAGACTCAAGTAGAGGCACTGCTTTAGCCTATGGGTCGTTCATCTCGGAAATTCTTGCTGCTGCGAATGTTGTGTATCCAACATTTCCATGTGTATCAGTTCCTCGGATAAAGAATTTAGCACCAAAACCCTTGCAATGATGGCGTATTTTTGGTGTGCTGAACGACGTTCATACCGATTTGTCCGACGGGCCAATATTCCTCCGGTTCCTCGTAACGATTCTGATGAAGAAGAAAGTGAAGAGCAGGGTGAAGAAGAAAGCAACGAACAAGGTGAAGAAGAAAGTGAAGAGGAAGGTGAAGAAGACGATGCAGAAGACAACACAGATGCAGAGATACAAGAACCTATCTATGGGACTCAGGATTATCATCAATCTCCAGTCCATGATACGACTACAAATACCGATTGGGTCCAGTACTCATATCCATCAGAAGAACAAGAAGGCGATTCTACAAATCAAGGATGGGGCGATTGGCAATATACAGGTTGGACTACCTTGGGTAGATTCTATGACCCATATCACGGCTACCCTCAAGACTATCAACCCTCTCAGCACTCATCACCTCCTCCGCCTTCGGATAACTATGAAGTCATTAATATGATGCAGTCAATGCAGTTAGAACAACAAAACTTCATGAGGCGTCAAGACACTCAGATGGAGCAGATTAGAGCTGAGTTACATGCCCAAAATGAAAGGTTCAATTCATTTTCTACTCGGATGGACGCCCGTATTGACTCTCTGGTTGAATCACATGAGCGGCAAGACTGGGAAATCACCAACTCTCTTAGTCATCTCAACATGTCCGTCGAAGCCTTTTTGGACTTCTCGGATCCTTACCACAATCCAGATGCTGCATACCGAGGGAGAGGACGAGGACGAGGTCGTGGTTATTAGATTCATAGTTGCATATTTCATATTTGCTTATATGTTTTCGTCTGTGTACTTTTCATTTTTTTTCTGTCTTATGTGCCTGAACTTTCATTACATGTTTTCGCCATTATCTATTAATTCAAGATATTTTTGTTCATTATCATGCTTGTGTGTGAAGTTTGGTAATTAACTATCACCTATTATATGTTCTCTGTTAATTGGTGCGTTCTTCTTCTCTTTTTGATGGTGTTAAAGGGGGAGAAGACAATGTAGCAAGCAAACACCAAACCAAAGCCAAGTCAGTCAGGATATTAACAGTTCAGGATATTAACAACATTTGATGGCTGTTTGTTCTACAGCCTTATAGTACAAAAGAAAGGGGGATCTTGTGTATACTTGTGTGTATACAGTGCATATTTGGTGTTTTAGTTGTATACAGGTTGTCATCATCAAAAAGGGGGAGATTGTGGAGGCAAATCACCATATATCACACAAGTCTGCAAGACATTGGTTAATGCAGGTTTCGATGATGACAAACTCCCCGGATAGACTGGAAAGTATGAATTCCAGATCCACTAAACCAGATGCAACGTATCACCCACCATATCCTTTTTACGCTTGTCTTAAAACTTCTGAAATGAATATACTTTGTGTTGACAAAATGCAATCATGACTAAAGGCATGAAAAACTTCAAACTAATGAATTTTTGCAGGCTTGCAGGACATGGGTCGACCATAGGGTCGGCGTATTCATCAGAAAAAGGCCAAATCAGTCAGCGCACAAAGCATGCGTCGACCATAGGGTCAGCGCATGAAGGAATACCATTCCAGCGGGTCAACGCGTAAAGGCATGGGTCGACCATAGGGTCGACACACAGAGGAAATGGATTTCAACGGGTCAGCGCGCGCCGACTGTATGGTCGACGCACACTGATGAAATTTCCAGAAATCCAAAACAGCACAAGCCATGCGTCGACGCACAGACCTGTTATGGTCGACCGTTCGCGCGGAAAATCTATTTTAAAATACTTCCCTCTCATATTTGAAATACTGTTATGTCCTGAATTATGTTGGCACTATATATACTTGCTTAAACACCTGTGTCTACTAACATTTGATATTCTTTTGATTCATGTGTTCAAAAACAAGAAAGAGTGAAATAGGTGTCCAAGATTCATCATTTTCATCTTCAACATCTCACAACATTTCAATTACACACAATCATTTTTGAAATGCATCTGTGAGAGATTGAAGGTGATAAGGTTTGAGGCTTAGATTGGAGAATCAAGCTCGGGTTGAAGATTGCGACAGGTTCTTTCTTGAATAAAACCATTGGGGTTTTGCCCTCCAAGATTGATTCAAATTTTGGGGGTTTTTGGACAAGATTCTTCATCAACGATCAATCGAGCGAAGGTGATTGTGAAGAGGTGTTCTTCACAAGTCTAGTAGCGGATTTGGTGATTTTGAAGGGAAGATCTCGGGTTCGATTTGGTGCTGTTGAGATCAGCCGGAGCCAAAGGTTTGAACAACAACGTGTTATTCAATAAGGTGGCTGGAGTCGGAGGTCCATCAACACAAATCGAAGAACTTGATTCAGCTTGAATCAAGGGGCAAGGAGTGAAGGCAACTTTCAACACATTGAGATTTTTGTTGTATATTTGCTGCTCAATCCTTGTATAAACTGTTCATTCAAACAGGTGATATCTATACAATATATCTCAATTCTAGTTTTAGAATTGAGGGCGACGTACCCCGAAGCGAGGACGACGGAGGAACTGCCTCACCAAATTACTTGTCTTCTCTATTTTCAGCATTTTCGTTATATCTCAAATAAGTAATTTTCGTGTAAGCTCTATTGTCAAAATTGTGATATCAATTGAGTAAGAGGTTAAAACTATGTTTTTAACTCCAAAGTACAACAAGACATTGTACTAGGCTTGTTGAAATCACTTACTCAACATAAATATCACTTGGAGTGTTTTTGCACACCAAGTGTTTGACATATTGCTTGAACCAAAATTATCTTACTTGTGTATCTAGTTTTGGTTTGATTTTGAATCATTGGAACTAGGAATCTTTACAACTGAAGTAAATTGATAAGTGGAATTTGTGTTGTGATTCTATTTTTCCGAATTTTCATTAATCCGTAGGCTTACGTATATCCGGTTTTCCAATAACCGTTCGTTTTAGACTATATTTTTACTTGGCCGCTTCCGCACTTAAAACATTTTTAAAACCAATTTTAAATTGGTAGCGCCGACTAAAATTTTAATTGGGGATCTATTCAACCCCCCTTCTAGATCCTTGTCATAATCTAACAACTCACACCAGCTAATACCACCAAAAGGATGATGGAGCGAACTCACACCGGCTACTACCATAAAAAGGATGATAGAGCAAAACCCTCGCACAATCTAACATCAACAAGATGACAGAGCCCCTACCAAAAGGATGATGAAGCAAACTCACACCGGTTACTACCACCAAAAAGATGATAGAGCAAACCCACGCACAATCTGGCATAGACAAGATGACAGACCCACAACCAAAAGGATGACGGAGCAAACTCACACGGAGTACTACCACAAAAGAATGATAGAGCAAACCCTCACACAATCTGACATCAACAAGATGAAAGACCCACCACCAAAAGGATGTTGGAGCGAACTCACATCGCCTACTACCACCAAAAGGATGATAGAGGAAAACCCTAGCACAATCTGACATCAACACGATGACAGACCCCCCACCAAAAGTATGATGGAGCAAACTCACACCGGCTACTACCATCAAAAGGATGATAGAGCAAACCCTCACAAAGTCGGGCATCGACAAAATAACAGACCCACCACTAAAAGGATGATGGATCAAACTCACACCGACT
This sequence comes from Lathyrus sativus, assembly GCA_963859935.3. Classification (NCBI taxonomy): domain Eukaryota; kingdom Viridiplantae; phylum Streptophyta; class Magnoliopsida; order Fabales; family Fabaceae; genus Lathyrus; species Lathyrus sativus. The sequence goes on from CAWUDS030003304.1 coordinate 247,673, forward strand.
ACTACCACCAAAAGGATGATAGAGCAAACCCTTGCACAATCTGGCATACACAAGATGACAGACCCACTATCAAAAGGATGACGGAGCAAACGCACACCGACTACTACCACCAAAATGATTATGGGGCAAACCCTCGCACAATCTGGAATTGACAAGATGACAGACCCAACACCAAAAGGATGATGGAGCAAACTCACACCGGCTATTATAACCAAAAGGATGATAGAGCAAACCCTCGCACAATCCGGCATCGACAAAATGACAAATAAACCACCAAAAGGATGATGGAGCAAACTCACACTAGCTAATACCACCAAAAGGACGATAGAGAAAACCCCCGCACAATCTGGCATTGACAAGATGACAGACCCACGACCAAAAGGATGATGGAGCGAACTCACACCGGTTACCACGACCAAAAGGATGATATAGCAAACCCTCACACACTCAGGCATCGACAAAATGACAGACCCACCACTAAAAGGATGATGGGGAAAACTCACACCGGCTACTACCACCAAAAGGATGATAGAGCAATCCCTCGAACAATCTGGCATAGACAAGAAGACAGACCCACAACCAAAAGGATGACAGAGCAAACTCACACCGGCTACTATCACCATAAGGATGATAGAGCAATCCCTCGCACAATCTGGCATTGACAAGATGACAGACCCACCATCAAAAGTATGATGGAGGGAACTCACACCGACTACTACGACCAAAAGGATGATAGAGCCAATCCTCGCACAATCTGACATCAACAAGATGAAAGACCCCCCACCAAAAGGATGATGAAGCGAACTCATACCGCCTACTACCACCAAAAGGATGATAGTGCAAAACCCTCTCACAATCTGACATCAACAAGATGACAGACCCCCCACCAAAAGGATGATGGAGCTAAGTCACATCGGCTACAAACATCAAAAGGATGATACAGCAAACCCTCGCACAATCGGTCATCGATAAAATGACAGACCCCCTACTAAAAGGATGATGGAGCAAATTCACACCGACTACTACCATGAAAAGGATGATAGAGCAAACCCTTGCACAATCTGGCATAGACAAGATGACAGACCCACTATCAAAAGGATGACGGAGCAAACGCACACCGACTACTACCACCAAACTGATTATAGAGCAAACCCTCTCACAATCTGGCATTGACAAGATGACAGACCAAACACCAAAAGGATGACGGAGCAAACTCACACTGGCTATTATGACCAAAAGGATGATAGAGCAAACCCTCACACAATCTGACATCAACAAGATGACAGACCCACCACCAAAAGGATTATGGAGCAAACTCACACCGGCTACTACCACCAAAAGGATGATAGAGCAAAACCCTCGTACAATCTGACATCAACAAGATGACAGACCCCCCACCAAAAGGATGATGAAGCAAACTCACACCGGTTACTACCACCAAAAGGATGATAGAGCAAACCCTTGCACAATCTGGCATAGACAAGATGACAGACCCACAACCAAAAGGATGACGGAGCAAACTCACACCGAGTACTACCACATAATAATGATAGAGCAAACCCTCGCACAACCTGACATCAACAAGATGAAATACCCACCACCAAAAGGATGTTGGAGCGAACTCACACCGCCTACTACTACCAAAAGGACGATAGAGGAAAACCCTAGCACAATCTGACATCAACAAGATGACAGACCCCCCACCAAAAGTATGATGGAGCAAACTCACACCGGCTACTACCATCAAAAGGATGATAGAGCAAACCCTTGCAAAATCGGGCATCGATAAAATGACAGACCCCTTACTAAAAGGATGATGGAGCAAATTCACACCGACTAATACCATCAAAAGGATGATAGAGCAAACCCTTGCACAATCTGGCATAGACAAGATGACAGACCCACTATCAAAAGGATGATGGAGCAAACGCACACCGACTACTACCACCAAAATGATTATAGAGCAAACCCTCGCACAATCTGGCATTGACAAGATGGCAGACCCAACACCAAAAGGATGATTGAGCAAACTCACACCGACTATTTTAACCAAAAGGATGATAGAGCAAATCCTCGCACAATCCGGCATCGAAAAAATGACAAATACACCACCAAAAGGATGATGGAGCTAGCTCACACCAGCTACCACCACCAAAAGGATGATAGAGAAAACCCTTGCACAATCTGGCATAGACAAGATGACAAACCCACAATCAAAAGGATGACGGAGCAAACTCACACCGACTACTACCACCAAAAGGATGATAGAGCAAACCCTCGCACTATCTGACATCAACAAGATGACAGACCCCCCCACTAAAAGGATGATGGAGTGAACTCACACTGGCTACTCCCACCAAAAGGACGATAGAGAAAACCCTCGCACAATCTGGCATTGACAAGATGACAGACCCACAACCAAAAGGATGATGGAGCGAACTCACACAGGTTACCACGACCAAAAGGATGATATAGCAAACCCTCGCACAATCGGGCAACGACAAAATGACAGACCCACCACCAAAAGGATGATGGGGAAAACTCACACCGGCTATTACCACCAAAAGGATGATAGAGCAAACCCTTGCACAATCTGGCATAGACAAGATGACAGACCCACTATCAAAAGGATGACGGAGCAAATGCACACTGACTACTACCACCAAAATGATGATTGAGCAAACCCTCACACAATCTGGAATTGACAAGTTGACAGACCAAACACCAAAAGGATGATGGAGCAAACTCACACTGGCCACTATGACCAAAAGAATGATAGAGCAAACCCTCGCACAATCGGGCATCGATAAAAATTACAGACCCACCACCAAAAGAATGATGGAGCGAACTCACACCAGCTAATACCACCAAAAGGATGATAGAGAAAACCCTTGCACAATCTGGCATAGACAAGATGACAAACCCACCATCAAAAGGATGACGCAGCAAACTCACACCGACTACTACCACCAAAAGGATGATAGAGCAAACCCTTGCACAATCTGACATCAACAAGATGACAGACCCACCACCAAAAGGATGATGAAGCAAACTCACACCGGCTACTACCACCAAAAGGATGATAGAGCAAAACCCTCACCCAATCTGACATCAACAAGATGACAGACCCCCCACCAAAAGGATGATGAAGCGAACTCACACCGCCTACTACCACCAAAAGGATGAAAGTGCAAAACCCTCGCACAATCTGACATCAACAAGATGACAGACCCCCCACCAAAAGGATGATGGAGCAAACTCACACTGGCTACTAACATCAAAAGGATGATAGAGCAAACCCTCGCACAATCGGGCATCGACAAAATGACAAACCCACCACTAAAAGGATGATGAAGCAAACTCACACCGACTACTACCACCAAAAGGATGATAGAGCAAACCCTTGCACAATCTGGCATAGACAAGATGACAGACCCACTATCAAAAGGATGATGGAGCAAACGCACACTGACTACTACCACCAAAAGGATGATTGAGCAAAACCTCGCACAATCTGGAATTGACAAGATAACAGACCAAACACCAAAAGGATGATGGAGCGAATTCACACTGGTTACTATGACCAAAAGGATGATAGAGCAAACCCTCGCACAATCTGACATCAACAAGATGACAGACCCCCTTCCAAAAGGATGATGAAGCAAACTCACACCGGCTACTACCACCAAAAGGATGATAGAGCAAACCCTCGCAGAATCTGGCATAGACACGATGACAGACCCACAACCAAAAGGATGACGGAGCAAACTCACACCGAGTACTACCACATAATAATGATAGAGCAAACCCTCGTACAATCTGACATCAACAAGATGAAAGACCCTCCACCAAAAGGATGTTAGAGCGAACTCACACCGCCTACTACCACCAAAATGATGATAGAGGAAAACCCTAGGACAATCTGACATCAACAAGATGACAGACCCCCCACAAAAAGTATGATGGAGCAAACTCACACCGGCTACTACCATCAAAAGGATGATAGAGCAAACCCTTGCAAAACTGGGCATCGATAAAATGACAGACCCCCTACTAAAAGGATGATGGAGCAAACTCACACCGACTACTACCATCAAAAGGATGATAGAGCAAACCCTTGCACAATCTGGCATAGACAAGATGACAGACCCACTATCAAAAGGATGACGGAGCAAATGCACACCGACTACTACCACCAAAATGATTATAGAGAAAACCCTCGCACAATCTGGCATTGACAAGATGACAGACCCAACACAAAAAGGATGATTGAGCGAACTCACACCAACTATTATAACCAAAAGGATGATAGAGCAAACCCTCGCACAATCCGGCATCGACAAAATGACAAAGACACCACCAAAAGGATGATGGAGCTAACTCACACCAGCTACTACCACCAAAAGAATGATAGAGAAATCCCTTCCACAATCTGGCATAGACAAGATGACAAACCCACCATCAAAAGGATGACGGAGGAAACTCACACCGACTACTACCAACAAAAGAATGATAGAGCAAACCCTCGCACAATCCGACATCAACAAGATGACAGAATCACCACTAAAAGGATGATGGAGTGAACTCACACCGGCTACTACCTCCAAAAGGACGATAGAGAAAACCCTCGCACAATCTGGCATTGACAAGATGACAGACCCACGACTAAAAGGATGATGGAGCGAACTCACATAGGTTACCACGACCAAAAGGATGATATAGCAAACCTTCACACAATCGGGCATCGACAAAATGACAGACCCACCACCAAAAGGATGATGGGGAAAACTCACACCGGCTACTACCACCAAAAGGATGATAGAGCAAACCCTCGCACAATCGGGCATCGACAAAATGACAGACCCACCACTAAAAGGATGATGGAGCAAACTCACACCGACTACTACCACCAAAAGGATGATAGAGCAAACAATTACACAATCTGGCATAGACAAGATGACAGACCCATTATCAAAAGGATGACGGAGAAAACGCACACTCACTACTACCACCAAAAGGATGATTGAGCAAACCCTTGCACAATTTGGAATTGACAAGATGACAGACCAAACAGTAAAAGGATGATGGAGCGAACTCACACTGGCTACTATGACCAAAATGATGATAGAGCAAACCCTCGCACAATCGGGCATCGACAAAATGACAGACCCACCACCAAAAGGATGGTGGAGCGAACTCACACCAGCTAATACCATGAAAAGGATGATAGAGAAAACCCTTGCACAATCTGGCATAGACAAGATGACAAACCCACCATCAAAAGGATGACGGAGCAAACTCACACCGACTACTACCACCAAAAGGATGATTGAGCAAACCCTCTCACAATCTAACATCAACAAGATGACAGACCCGCCACTAAAAGGATGATGGAGTGAACTCACACCGGCTACTACCACCAAAAGGATGATAGAGCAAACCCTTGCACAATCTGGCATAGACAAGATGACAGACCCACTATCAAAAGGATGACGGAGCAAATGCACACCGACTACTACCACCAAAATGATTATAGAGAAAACCCTCGCACAATCTGGCATTGACAAGATGACAGACCCAACACTAAAAGGATGATTGAGCGAACTCACACCGACTATTATAACCAAAAGGATGATAGAGCAAACACTCGCACAATCCGGCATCGACAAAATGACAAATACACCACCAAAAGGATGATGGAGCTAACTCACACCAGCTACTACCACCAAAAGAATGATAGAGAAATCCCTTCCACAATCTGGCATAGACAAGATGACAAACCCACCATCAAAAGGATGACGGAGCAAACTCACACCGACTACTACCAACAAAAGAATGATAGAGCAAACCCTCGCACAATCTGACATCAACAAGATGACAGAACCACCACTAAAGGATGATGGAGTGAACTCACACCGGCTACTACCTTCAAAAGGACGATAGAGAAAACCCTCGCACAATCTGGCATTGACAAGATGACAGACCCACGACCAAAAGGATGATGGAGCGAACTCACACAGGTTACCACGACCAAAAGGATGATATAGCAAACCCTCACACAATCGGGCATCGACAAAATGACAGACCCACCAGCAAAAGGATGATGGGGAAAACTCACACCGGCTACTACCACCAAAAGGATGATAGAGCAAACCCTCGCACAATCGGGCATCGATAAAATGACAGACCCACCACTAAAAGGATGATGGAGCAAACTCACACTGACTACTACCACCAAAAGGATGATAGAGCAAACCCTTACACAATCTGGCATAGACAAGATGACAGACCCATTATCAAAAGGATGACGGAGAAAACGCACACTCACTACTACCACCAAAAGGATGATTGAGCAAACCCTCGCACAATTTGGAATTGACAAGATGACAGACCAAACA
>CAWUDS030003305.1:0-5000 GCA_963859935.3 Lathyrus sativus
TCGTAATGTCTTGAAAACTCTTCGAATGGGGAGAAAAAGAGATAATTTTCTTATAGCATGATATATTTGAGATCATAGCCTATATATAGAATGATAATCATTTAAAATTCTTATTATTTCGAAATGGATTATCTTGACATCCACTTATATTTAAGCACATATTCAATTAAATAATTAAATATTAAATATAATTAATTATTTTATTTACTTACTCAACCGATTAAGATTCTTATATATATATATATATATATATATATATATATATATATATATATATATATATATATATATATATATATATATATATATATATATATATATATATATATATATATATATATATATATATATATATATATATATATATATATATATTATATATATATATATATATATATATATATATATATATATATATATATATATATATATATATTATATATATATATATATATATATAATATATATATATATATATTATATATATATATATATATATATATATATATATATATATATATATATATATATACATATATATATATATGTACTGCTCTGTCCCGCTCCTCACACGGGGTCGGCCCAATCCATCTCTCCGTCGTGGAGGTCCTAGGTCATTGATCAGTTGTCGCGCGCGGATCAAAACGAGTGTTTTTGATGAAAACGTAATACATCGACAATTCAACTCGGATATCGTCTCAAGGATTCTTTTATGTGATTAATCTACCAAATTCGAAATGGAGGGGAAGTTGGTTTTGTTTCTGATCGGATAAATAAAGAAAATGCAATTAAGCGGTTAAAATAAGGGATTATCAAAATAAGTCAATCTACTGTTTTTGGTTCCGACTTATCACGGGTTTATACCTTACCAATTTCCTAAGCGATTTCAATCTCTATTCGATTCCTATGTCAATTAACAAGCGTGAAAGACATAAACTAGATTAACAATCCTATATTCCAAATTAAGCAAACAGATTAAGTTTTCGTGAATTAAGCAAACACGAATTATAAACGCGAATTAACGACAAAGCGACGTAACGGCGAATAAAAGCTATGGATGCAATCATACTAATTTAATCAAAATAATTCTATAAACTAACAGATTAAGCAAAAGCAATACATAGAATAGTGTTGAAAGAGAAACGAATTAGATTGATAAAGTAAAAACCTCAAAGCGTTGGAACGCGATTACAGCAGAATAACTCTAAGGAATTAGCTCTCCATGGTTCTCTCAAAGCTCTGAATGTATTTTTTGTGAAAATGTAACTAGGTGAACAGTAACATGAGTATGTTTCCTTTAAAAAGAAAGCAAATTTGGGTCATAACCCAACTGGGTCGAAAACATAACCCAGGCCCAATACATGACCCAACACTAAAATAAAATTCTAATGCAGTAACTTCAAACGGAATTCTGTAGTTTTGGGCTCCGAATCTGACTTCGACTCCAACACGAAAGTCGTAGCTCTCTCTCTCTTAGCTTTCCGGCGATTTTTAGAACGCCTCAAACGGTATTCCGGAACTCTAGTTATGATCGTTTCCGTGCAGACTGCTAAAGCTGAAAAATAAGTGTCGAAATCAAATTAAGCCAAAAATAAAATAAAATATAAAAACAAAATAAAACATAAAAATAATCAAGATAAAGCAAAAAAATGCCTAAGTAAAAATATAGGAGAAAGTGCATAAATATGCACTGATGACTCATCACGTTGGGAGCGCTTAAGCGTCTCTCCATGGACACAAACCTTAGGATCTATGACATTTTTGATATTAATGATTATAGGAATACCTTGACGAATATAATGAGAAAGATTTTTAGACAATGACAACGATAATTCTAAAATACAAAAGTGTAGAGACAAGTGTTTGACACTGGTTGGGTTGTGGATTTTTCTCAACCGTACTCGTAATGTCTTGAAAACTCTTCGAATGGGGAGAAAAAGAGATAATTTTCTTATAGCATGATATATTTGAGATCATAGCCTCTATATAGAATGATAATCATTTAAAATTCTCATTATTACGAAATGGATTATCTTGACATCCACTTATATTTAAGCACATATTCAATTAAATAATTAATTATTAAATATAATTAATCATTTTATTTACTGACTCAACCGATTAAGATATATATATATATATATATATATATAATATATATATATATATATATATATATATATATATATATATATATATATATATATATATATATATATATATATATATATATATATATATATATATATATATATATATATATATATATATATATATATATATATATATATATTTATATATATATATATATAATATATATATATATATATATATAATATATATATATATAATATATATATATATATATATATATATATATATATATATATATATATATATATATATATATATATATATATATATATATATATATATATATTATATTTGCAAATATATATTTCTTCTTTGCAAAAACCGTTTAAAATTGATTATGGAAATAAGTCAATAAAATATATACAAATAAAAAGAAGAATATTTAAAAAATTATAGATCACTAATTAATAATATAATTTGATGTTTTCATTTTTACTTTTATTTTTAGTGATAGATTTATAACTTTTTGAAAATAATATTTTGTAGTAATTTGTATTTATGACATTAGAATTCGATTATAATATACATTTAAGAAAATTGTATAAACTTTGAACGCTATAGTATAACATATTATGGAGATTAAACAAAATATAAACTTTAAATATTACATTTGTGATATATATAATGACATTTAAAAATAAAAGACATTGCCAACAAAAATAAAATAGATTAAATAAAAAACACAATAATAATCCTAAGACACGAGTGTCTCAATATCTTTAATAGGAACACAATAATAGATAGTAAGAGCAAGATTATTTAGACATGTTTTATAAAACAACTTGCATTTTTACTCAATAATTAACTTTATTATGTTTTTTTGGTACAATACAACTAATTTATTGATTTACTTTTGTATGTACCATTTATTTCATTTAAGTTGATATATAAATATTAATTTATTTAACTGAATCACTTTTAAAATTATTTCAAGACGTTTTGATGCACCCACCTGCCACATTCATGACATATGTCACATAAGAGTGTAAGTAATTAGATAGGCCTAACTTACAATATTTATGTTCAAGTATATATATCTTTGAATGAAAACATAGAATCAAGTTTTTGTTATAAAATATAAAGTTTAAAAAATACATTTAAACTTTAATTTTATAAATTTAACTAATATTTAATCCGTTACATTCTTAGTTAATAAGTGTTAGTATAATTAATATGTTTACATAATAATAATAATTATAATAAAATAATAAAACATTTTAAAAATTTATATATCAATGTTGTTGTAGCTTAGTTAAAGAGTTTATATAGAATGTTATTACATAAAAATGAGTTAGTCAGCCTTTAATATGACATTTCATATTTATATCTACATATCAAACTTAAAAAGGTGTAAAAAATAATTGGGTATATTGTAAATTTCACAACCTCTCAAAATAATTAAACGTAATGTTAATATTTTTATTAAAAATGACACATCTTATCTTACCAACGTATTTGTATGGACAGGTTAAATTAAACTCTAATATTATATTTGCAAATATATATTTCTTCTTTGCAAAAACCGTTTAAAATTGATTATGGAAATAAGTCAATAAAATATATACAAATAAAAAGAAGAATATTTAAAAAATTATAGATCACTAATTAATAATATAATTTGATGTTTTTATTTATAATTTGATGTTTTTATTTTTACTTTTATTTTTAGTGATAGATTTATAACTTTTTGAAATTAATATTTTGTATTAATTTGTATTTATGACATTAGAATTCGATTATAATAAACATTTAAGAAAATTGTATAAACTTTGAACGCTATAGTATAACATATTATTGAGATCAAACAAAATATAAACTTTAAATATTACATTTGTGATATATATAATGACATTTAAAATTAAAAGACATTGCCAACAAAAATAAAATAGATTAAATAAAAAACACAATAATAATCCTAAGACACGAGTGTCTCAATATCTTTAATAGGAACACACTAATAGATAGTAAGAGCAAGATTATTTAGACATGTTTCATAAAACAACTTGCATTTTTACTCAATAATTAACTTTATTATGTTTTTGGGTACAATACAACTAATTAATTGATTTACTTTTGTATGTACCATTTATTTCATTTAAGTTGATATATAAATATTAATTTATTTAACTGAATCACTTTTAAAATTATTTCAAGACGTTTTGATGCACCCACCTGCCACATTCATGAGATATGTCACATAAGAGTGTAAGTAGTTAGATAGGCCTAACTTACAATATTTATGTTCAAGTATATATATCTTTGAATGAAAACATAGAATCAAGTTTTTGTTTTAAAATATAAAGTTAAAAAAATACATTTAAACTTTAATTTTATTAATTAAACTAATATTTAATCTGTTACATTCTTAGTTAATAAGTGTTAATATAATTAATATGTTTCCATAATAATAATAATTATAATAAAATATTAAAACATTTTCAAAATTTATCTATCAATGTTTTTGTAACTTAGTTAAAGAGTTTATATAGAATGTTATTATTCATCATATAAATTTTGATTTATAAAAATGAGTTAGTCAGCCTTTAATATGACATTTCATATTTATGTCTACATATCAAACTTAAAAAGGTGTCAAAAATAATTGGGTATATTTTAAATTTCACAACCTCTCAAAATAATTAAACATAATGTTAATATTTTTATTAAAAATGACACATCTTATCTTACCAACGTATTTGTATGGACAGGTTAAATTATATATATATATTTATATCTATATCTATATCTATATATATATATATATATATATATATATATATATATATATATATATATATATATATATATATATATATATATATATATATATATATATATATATATAT